>JAOXJP010171876.1:0-12657 GCA_025762735.1 Platanus orientalis
AGAGAGAGAGAGAGAGAGAGAGAGAGAGAGAGAGAGAGAGAGAGAGAGATGGAATGGAGGAAGTGCTATCTTGATTTCGTTTTGGTACCATTAGGGTTTCTGATCACCTTTGGTTATCATGGTTGGTTATGGCATAAGGTTCGAACCAAACCACTGACAACAATCATCGGAACCAATGCAGCCGGTCGACGATTATGGGTCACCGCTATGATGAAGGTATGTTCACAGTCAATTAGCGTTTTTGTGTCTGTAGTGCACCCACACACCAGATGACACAAATTAACCTTGTAAAGGAAAGGTGCAAATGATCACATACAAGACATGTAGTTCAAAAAGATTGCCTGTAATCATATATTTACATTGATTCCATTATATTCAAAAGAAAAGATGAGCAAATTGCTCTCTAGAGGTTGTCTCTCGATCTCTCAAAAACTTTCATTCCAAACTATTATGCAAGTGACATAAAAGTAAAATCTTAAGAATACCCTCAAAAGCTTTTTCGGTGGGTCAGGGTACGACAGGAGCACCTTGGAAGCACCTTGTATTTCCAAGTCCAACAAAAACTACTCATTCAACACTGCTAATCAGGCTCCATCCTCAACAACCCTCTGGTCCAAGATGGGTTCTATGCTCATATAACCATTAACTTTTACCTTGCGTGGGTAGGGTTCTTAGATGAAGGCTTTAAAGCCACCTTTATCTACTAATTTTTTTTTTCTTTTCCTTTTGTGAGCAAGATCACACGCGAAAGCAAGCTGTTTCTTTTTTTCACAAGATCACACGCGAAAGCAAGCTGTTTCTTTTTTCTTTTTAATTTATTTTTATGAGCGTGCAATACACAAGTTGGAAGCTTAACATATGGTTTAGTCTCCGTTTTGACAAGTATTTTGAAGTATCCGGATTTAGGCAATTAAGCTTGTTGTAGTTTTTATATATTTATGTTGATTCAAATTAAATGAATTAGTTTTTGTGTATTATTATGTTTATCTGATTTTTTATCCTCTTCTTTATGTGTTTAATCTCTTTATTCATTATTATTATTTTTTTTCTGATAGGTAAATGTAACTGGTTAATTTATTAGTAGAGGAAGACAGGTTTTGAACCCAGGTCTGATACAACCAGTGGCGGAGGCACATAGTATAATAATAGGTCAGATAATATATTACTCTTGATCTGTGTCAGTTATGCCCCCTTCCGTACCAAAAATTGAGTGGGACTGGTACCACTCCAGCCTTTGCTCAGGATTCGGTGTGTACGATGGTGTCCAGGGCATCAGGTGACTTCATTTAGGAATAAATGGGTTAAAATTTAAAATTTTATCTAACCCTGCCTATTTTATTCCATGTGAAGTCACCTTGTGTCCCAGATACCAAATTCTGGAACAAACATCCTTTCATATTAATACATACACAAGTATTTATTAACTATATATTTACTTTAATACCCTCCTTCGACATGTGTATTGACTCAAACACACTTTGTTGGGCCAGAAATCATGTGTACTGATTGGTAATGGAGTGGTACCTGTCCATTGAGACTGGAGATGATTAAAAATTCTAGATAATCCTTGTCCTGGGATTGGATTAGATGTGCCCTTAACGTGCACCAATGGTGTACCCGCAACCAGTGGGCAACACTTCACATTGAAAAAGTGATTTACACTTTTTTAGGAGATATTTTTCACTTTTTTGATGTGACATGTCACCTGCAGTTGTGGACACACCATTGGCACCTATTAAGGGCACACACTCTGGTTTGCCCCCTTACAAGAAAATCCTGGCTCCACCCCTCGGTACAACAGCTACAGATTATGCCAACTTAGCAGGCTGGCATCTTTATTCATTATTTTTTTTGTTTGTATAACCTCTACTTTTTCCTTGTCTGGTATGGAAAGATCCTTGTTACCTTCGAAAATTAGTCACATTACTCGCACATCAGTAGAGAACCATACCAACTCCCATCTAATATGTGGGAGATAGTTGAGGGTTTATGAGTTGTTTTGGGGAAATGATCCACCTAAAAATACATGTGCTCATGTACACAGTGCCGTATTGTACTTTTGTGCATTTGTAGTAGAGCTCATAAATCCTTAAATTCTTTTTTTATTCATTTTCTAAGTATATTCTTATGGGGTTACTGTTTGATTATTGGATCATTAATCACTTTGTGACCATTGCACATGAGATCTAATAGTTAGATCTAAGTTGAGTAAGTGCAATGGATTTGGATTGTTGCATTGGTAGTTGGCACCTCTATCTAAGAGACTACCCTTCTCCTCTCTTAGAATTAGAAAAGATAACAAAATTTTTTATCTCTTTCATTTTTTTCAGTTAAGTAAATTTTTTTAAATAAGTAAATAATCTCTTCCATATTTCTCCTCTTTATTACCCATATTATCCCCCTTTTTTTTATCATTATATGAGCCAATCCACTATTTTTCTAAACCAAGAGGTGGTACCAAGGTTTTTTTATTTTTGATAACCAAGGTATCCAGGCCTCATAGAGAACCAATGTCCTCGGGGCCTGTGGATTTCCTGCCTCTCCCATACACCGAGTAAATCGGTTTTTTTTTTTTTTAAACGCCTGGACAATTGGCCCCAGAGGCGTGTGCTTCAAACTCAAGACCTCCACTCCCTGAGGCGTGATCCTGGGTGGTTGGCAGTACAAATTCTGTTGGGTCTTTGGTTAAAGCTGTCCTTATACATAGGATAAAAGGGTTGTTTTACTCTGAATTCTGGTCACTGACTTGATTAGAATGGGAACAAAATCAGATTCAAGGGAAATGTTGATACAACATGACTCAATCCCTTGTTAAAACTGATTTCTTATTTTAATATTTCATTCAGGTATTTATTTATCAGGACCAATTGTTGTATTTATTGGTATCTGCTGCTAACATTTCTTGTGCAACCTTTGGCTGTGAATGACTGAACTTAATACAGAAATAATATTTACAATTCTGTTTTTCGATTCTACTGCGATTGCTAAAACTTGTAACTGAATTTGCTAGTACTTCGTGTTGTTCAACCAAACCCTCTGCATTCAATGAATTACTTTTCTCCGACTAATAAAACCCACTTATTATAACTTCTTTTGGACTATTGGTTATCACTGATTGCTTATAACCCTCTACTACTTTCAAACAAGGTTGTTGATGGCTGCATTTATTTTATACTGAACAGTGCATGATCAATTCTTTCTATATGACTTTACTTTTTAGCAACTTTGACATATTTATGTTTTAAACTCCCATCTTTTGAGTGACACATGTTGTCCTTTACTTTGGAGCTTCATGGTTCCGCATAAATCTTGGAATTCCATTGTGCTTTCATTGCAGGATAATGACAAGAAGAACATCTTGGCCGTGCAAACGCTCCGAAATGCTATCATGGGTTCGACCTTGATGGCTACCACCTCAATTCTCCTGTGCGCGGGCCTAGCTGCAGTCATAAGTAGTACGTATAGTGTCAAGAAGCCACTCAACGACACCGTTTATGGAGCACACGGCGAGTTTATGGTGGCCTTAAAATATGTCACTCTCCTCTTGATTTTCCTCTCATCATTTCTTTGTCATTCTCTATCCATTAGGTTTTTGAACCAGGTGACATTTCTCATTAACGCCTCAGAGGACCTTACATCCTTAGTTACCCCAGCTTATGTGTATGAGCTACTGGAGAAAGGGTTTACACTCAACACTCTGGGAAATAGGCTCTTCTATGCAGCTCTACCTCTCTTGCTTTGGATCTTTGGCCCTGTACTGGTTTTCTTGTGCTCATTGACCATGATCCCAATATTGTACAACCTAGATTTTGTCTTTGGATGTGAGAGTGGTGGGGTCAAGGGAAAGGTGGAGGGGACGGATGATAAGGACGTTCTACCAATTTGATTTACTGTTGGAAGAACTGGCTTGAAATAAAATATACAAGATGGGTTATATGTGCATACTTAGGCTCGAAATGTAATTATATTAAATACATGATAGTCTTGTTATGAAGTCTTAAAATTGTTGGTGCTCATGTGTATGCCATTTGTCACTACTATTGGACGTGTATGTTAGATTATATGTGTTCTCTAATGTGTACACTATGGCTAAAGGTTAATCAAACTCAATAACGTAATGACATTATTTTAATGATTCTAAATTCTGTCAGCTTGGTCAGAGGGGCCGATTTAATTGGTCATGCTTTAAGTTAACCTTGAAAGTAGTTTATAACCAAAGACAACCTTCCCTAACTCAAATTAGCGATTTAACCAACCAGGTTGGCTCTTTTTTGATGGTTCAACTCATAGCTGGAGAACTCCCTAGTTGACAAATGGACTTGCTTCAGTTTCCATCCAGGTTGGTTCATTTTTGTGTTAGTTTTAATGGCAGTTTAATAACAACAATTAAGTTTGAGTAGTTCATAAATCAGGTTTTGCAAATTATCATTATGCTTGCATAATTAATTAGCAAGACTTATGGTCCTTTGCAAATTGAAAATGGATACTGACACAGTCACACATTAGATGGTCGCAACTAAAGTCATGTGGACTAGCACAGTCGCAGACTTGACAGTCACACGCAACAGCTCAGTCACAGACTTGTTAGTTGTGTGCACTAGCACAGTTGTGGAGTAGTTAGCCGCATCTTCAATCTAAGGAATTGAACTAGTTCATCCAAACCTAGAAGTTGTCATTATCACGTTTTTTGAAGGTAGTCGAAGCCTCCCATCACTGTGTAATGGATAATAGTTAAGCTAACTCCGGGGTACAATCTAGCATAGGTAGAACTCTTGTTTCTCTACGATTTTGCATGGTCCAATAGAGATGAACGAACCTCATAAGTTACTCAAACGCATATTTAGAGTTGGGTTTTTCAAACAAAAAAAAAATCATTAGTTTAGGATTTAATTTATTTTCCTAAAAAACCCAACAGCATAACACCTTTGTGAGTTAATGTAAATGAACAAACAATCATTTTAGGAAAATCAAGGTAATCTCTTGCATACAAAGCACCGATCTTCAAGAGGAAGCTCATCCAGGTTGCATGTGACCTCCCACTAGTGGGAGTGCTAATCATGGAGAGACTCATTCTTGAATTAAGGAAGTAGTCTCTTAAAGAGATTGGTAGCCAGTTCAAGAGCGTTATAGAATGCAAAGATTTGGTCATCGTTCATCAGAGTAGAAGAAGGAAGATGGAGAGTGGAGCTTGTGCATAGCTCCATAGTAGTGGGATCGCATCCCTTCCATCAGAATTCTGCTACTCCAACAAATACACAAAGGTTTCAACCTCTTTGTCTTTTTTTTTTTCTCCTTTTCTCTCTAGTTTCTTACCGGTGTATTTTCTCTCTCTAAGGCATCTCATCATGCCTCTTTATAAGAGGATTGGCCCAATTCGAGACTGAGGTTTAGGCGTGGTCGCTAGAAAGCCTTAGCTCTCTCTCTCTCTCTCTAATATCTCTCTCATTTTGACGTTGACAACTCATTGGCATTGCCCATTATTGAGGAGTGGGATCCAAGGTAAGATACTAAACCACTGTAGCAAAACAGGCTTGTTGGTCAATAGCTTTTGACCTGCTACTCTCAATCGCAACTCAATTTTTAAAATACATTCAACATTTTTATAGTTCAACTCATAGCTGGATAACTCCGTAGTTGACAACTGAGCTTGCTTTAGTTGCATACAGTTCCAAGAATTAGGAGATAAGTCAAGTTGTTGGCTAGAATTTGGGTGCCTAAGCATGTCGGTACTGCCACAAGGCACAAATTTCATACTTATCGGGTGCCAATTCACATAGAGAGATTGATTAAGGAATTCATTTGGAAATTTGGTAAGCCACCTAAAATGGATCAGGTGACTTTGAGGGAGAGAGTTCTTCCCTCAATGGGCTCTTTTTGCCTCATTAAGGACTTTAAATGACCAAAATATTTGACATTGTTCAATTAATGACATAATAAAGAAGTAGTTAAATAAATACTTCACTAATTTAGACTATGTACTTATAATGAATAGTAGTGATAAATCATACTGCAAGAGTGTGGTAACATTGTTTCACAACATATACCATAAAGGATCTTCTTGCCAAACTTGCCAAATACAATAATTGGTGGTCACCTAAGAAGGAATTGAATTTACACTACTAAGGAAGATAATGGTGCTATAACATATACAAGAATTGAATTGACTTTGTTAGGGAAGATGGTGATGCTATAACATGTGGAGTAATTTAATTGATTCCAAAGGGTAGATGAGTGGACCTATCGAGGAATTGAATATACTCCTGTAGGCTATCTAACCAAAAATTAAGAAATTGAATACATTACGTACGTTGGGAAAACTAATAGAATTCAAGAAAAAATACCCATTGAGGAATTGATTCGACTCTGATAGGATGTATTCCAGAAGGATGATGAAGATAAACACACTTGAAGGATGAAGATAAAGGCACCCAGAGGAGGATGAAGGAAGCAAATATACTATGTATATCGGGTTGGAGGTGGCTCCCAATTCTCTTCATTTTTTTACTATTTATAAACATAGAAGAGTAGTTAACTTTTTGCATGTATTCTAGCCATGATCATACTCATTTTTCGTCATTTTCCTCCATGCATCCCATGTAGAACTTTATTCGGTTATTATTTGATTTATCTATAGACACAAATTTAGTGCCTAAATCCGTAACACAAAATAAATGTAACAAATTTAATAAATGAATATTTTCAATAAAGAATGGAATACAACTCTTTGATTTTTATACTCTTTTACAAAAAAAGTAAAACCTCTGATTCTTTGTCGACAGAATCCAAGGGCCTAAAGACGTGTTTCTTGGATTTAGGTGTTGATGATGCTTAACTGCAGGGGAATCATTTCTCTTTAGGGCTTCGTGCTTTATCCAAAAAGGAGAGAAACACCGTGGATCTCACTCTCAGAGCCAGATTTGTGGCATCTTTTTAAAATGCGAGGATTTTCTTCTCTCTAACAACGAACTGTTGTTGATGGAGAGACTGGAAAGTATGCCTTAAGCCTTTAAGCCTTTGGAGAACTTTGGAGATGTTTTAGGAGTCTTCTTCTCTCTAGAGCTTCTTACTTCAAGTCTTTTACGAAATGTCCCTTCTTTATGTAAGAGGGGGGTATTTATAGGCTTGAGGTTAGAATTTTGCTAAAACCCTTGATTGGGTGTTGATAAACCACTCTTACCCCTTTTAGTCTAAAAGACTGGTTGCACATTCCTTGTTTGGAGAAAAATGCGATTTATGAAATTATTTGCATTTCATGAGTGGCATAACCTTCCCCTCTTACCCAAGAGAATCTAGATTTGATTTTATTTAAATATCTCATGTGGGTCCCATGCAAATTGTTTAGGCTTGTTAATGGCTGAGATAATTGGGCTTGGTGGTCTTATGGGTTATTATTTAAAACCCGGACTAGGCCCAATGGATTTGTCTATGTATTTGGTCCCATCTTATGAGTGTGAGGCCCATATATGGCTTTTGGATATGTTGTGAGGGTGTAAATCACTATTTGCAATTTGCACAAATATTAGGTGTCTACAAATGCACCCTCAAGGATGTGTTGATGGAAAATGGACAACGCGTGTGATAATAACGCATCCTTGACTTCTTGTTGATGAGAGTCTAGATGATGTGAGTGATAGTAGATCACTTCTTAAACTTTTTTTTTACGTCACCACACCATCAATGGTGATACTTAGGCTTTGGAGCTTGACTCATTCTTCAATGAATTCGTGAAGACATTTTGCAATCTGATGACTGTCAAATTGGGTAATAGCCTTTGCTTTGTAATTTGTATGTGGACAATAGCAACAATTACAGTCCCCTCAAGGATGTGGTGGTCGGTTGTAGTAGTGGAAATAATGACTTTCTCTTACAACCATATATAGCCTCCATAGTTTTTGCACTAGGTAATGTTGTGTAACACAGAATCGTTCCTTGGCAATGCATATGGAATTGGAAACAATGGAAGTAGAAAGCGGACATGTTTGAAATAGAGATTTCTATATGGAGAAGCCTCCGCCCCTTGCTTCTTTATAAAACCTAGATACAAGGCATTGCCTTCAGTAGCCAATGACGAGTTGTGCACCCTTTTAGTGTGAAGATCGACATGTAGGCGAGATATGCATCTTCATCTTCTCCCACCTTCTTCGTGTTCAGGCTTGTGCTAAGGTACCAGTTTTCTTCTTTTGCTTTCTTTCACGATACATGAATTTGGGGGAGAATTGAAAAGAACACTAGGTTCAACTTTACATATTAATGTTTGGCAGAAGGTTGAACACCTTTCTTCTTTTAAGATTTAGCTGGTAAATTGACTGGATTCAGTAGATGTGATGACTAATCAAAACATGTAGCCGTCAAACATTGGATTAGCTTGACTTATAGGTTATTTGAACTCCATTATCAGCTATTCCCATGAAAAGGGTTGTCTACCATGCTTATGTTGGTCGGATTTTTTTTATCACATCAAGTGATATTAAGCACTTGAAAAAGCTCGGAATGATGACAAGTAGACGTATCTTTTTATCTTGACGGCTTGCAACCACCATATAGGTTTTAATGGTGGCAGTACCAAGTGACCAATCTCTTGTAGATTCAATTCTATGGCTTTACTGGAAATCATGGCATCGAGATATCTTGCAGCATGGTATGAGTGCAACAACAGTGATGACTTTAGCTACCATTTTGAGGTCCTACTTGGTCTGGTTGATGGTGCTACGTGGTTGTCTGTGTGATTCCTTGATGGAATCTTGAATTTGATTGCCTATGTCACCAAGTTAGTGAAGCAGTAGCAAAGTTCCTATAAGGCTGGTTATATTTGCCATGTAATGTAGCGTACCCCTGATCTTGAATATAATTTTGGCATGCTTGAAGTTAACAGTTCTAAGACAAGTAGCATATGTTACGTGACATCATACCTTGTTTACCTTATTCCTCCTCTCTTTTTTTTTTTTTTTACCATATTTGTTGCCATGGGTTAAAGAAACTCTTTTATTTCAAGTGGCAAAGCCAAGCATGCTTGGTCTATTAAAGTCCCATAATGCCCATTGCTCATCACATATTAATGGCCAAAAGATGGTGATCTACTTTCCTTTTTGGAGGAAGTGTAATATTCATCTTCTCATTTTCTTTCTTTTTTATCAACTACTAGAAACTACGGTTTCAAATTGGGAAACAAGATCATCACCATCTCTTCATACCATAAGCAATGAATGGCAAGCTGCATCATCCTGTCTTTATAACTTGAGAAAGGTCATGCAAATTATGATGTTGAAGGTGTATATCACCCCGCCTTGAGTTTTATCGTTGACTTCTACAGCACACTTGTATGGACATATTTCAATTAAGCTTGGGATCTTGCTACCGTATGAAACATACTCTGGTGACGTCTGTGTGGTAGTGGTCTCACAACTCACAACAGGGGTTGGCCTTGATTTTCCACCAATCTTACTTTGCGATCAAATTTGCCAACTAGCACGTACAACTAATGGGATACTGATACAACATCCGCAACCATCCTCACCGTACCCATTAGAAACACCTTGATTTGAGGGAATTTTCTTTACTTTGCCAAGTAAATATGACTCTTCATTAGGTAACATTTATTTTCAAATATAGAATTGTTGTGTATTGCTTTTTTTCTCTTGTGTGCCTCTTTGCAGAAAATCTTTAAATCAAAACTTTCAGAGTGAAGATTCACCAATACTGTTGTCCATCTTCTAGCAGGATGGTGCATCACATTGTCACCTTGTCTTGATAGTGGACATGTTCCACAAGGTTAAAGCGGGTGATCTTAGAGATAGACATGGTATCCTCTATCTTCCAACAGGATGTGAGTATTCATTGTCACTTGCCTCAACAGTAGACTTGTTCCACAGGTTGAAGTATGGTGATCCTGGAAATAGGGTATTGGTGCCAGATTTCAGAGTGTGAGGAACATCCTTCAACCTTCATCATTCATCCTTTAGAAAGAAGATTCGCCAATACTGTTGTCTATTTTTCAGTAGGATGGTGCTTCACATCATCGCCTTGTCTTGATTGTGGACATGTTCCACAAGGTCAAAGCGGGTGATCCTGGAGATAGACGCGGTGTCCTCTATCTTCTAGCAAGATGGGGGTATTCATTATCACTTACCTCAACAGTGGACTTATTCCACAGGTTAAAGTATGGTGATCCTGGAAACAGGGTATTAATGCCAAATTCCAAAGTGTGCAAAACATCTTTCAACTTTCAGTTTCATACACCATGATCTTTTACGAGGTAATATTTATTTTCAAATACAAAATTGTTTTGTATCTTGTTCTGCTTATGCCTTTTTGCAAGAAATCTTTCAGTCATAACCTTCAGTCTTCATCCTTCAGAGAGAAGATTCCCCAATACTATTGTTTGTCATTCAGTAGGATGGTGCTTCACATCGTCGCCTTACCTTGATAGTGGACATGTTCCACAAGGTCAAAGCGGGTGATCCTAAAGATAGACGCAGTGTCCTCTATCTTCCAGCAGGATGGGAGTGTTCATTGTCACTTGCCTTAATAGTGGACTTGTTCCATAAGTTGAAGTGTGGTGATCCTAGAAACGGGGTATTGGTGCCAGATTTCAAAGTATGCAGAACATCCTTCAATCTTCATTATTCATCTTTTAGATAGAAGATTCCTCAATACTGTTGTCCGTCTTCTAGCAGGATGGTGTTTCACATCATCGCCTTGCCTTGATAGTGGACATGTTTCACAAGGTCAAAGTAGGTGATCCTGGAGGTAGACGTAGTGTCCTCAATCTTCCAGCAGGATAGGGGTATTCATTGTCAGTTACCTCAATAGTGGACTTGTTCCACAAGTTGAAGTATGGTGATCCTGGAGATGGGGTATTGGTGTCAGATTTCAGAGTGTTTGGAACTTCCTTTAACTTTCATCATTCATCCTTCAAAGAGAAGATTCGCTAATACTGTTGTCTATTTTCCAACAAGATGGTGCTTTACATCGTCGCCTTGCCTTGATAGTGGACATGTTCTATAAGGTCAAAGCGGGTGATCCTGGAGATAGACGCGGTGCCTTCTATCTTCCAGCAGGATGAGGGTATTCATTGTCACTTGCCTCAATAGTGGACTTGTTTCACAGGTTAAAGTATGGTGATCCTAGAAACAGGGTATTGGTGCCATATTTTAGAGCATGCTGCACCCTTCATCCTTCAACCTTCAGACTTCCATCCTTTAGGAAAAACTCTTAAGGTAAAATTATAAAAGTTTAAAAGTATATTGCTCTCTTTCTTGAATTTCTTCTACATGTGTTCTTTCGAACTTCAGAGTCCAAGATAAGTTCTTTAGAAAATTTATTATAGCCAATACAAGATTGAGATGAGTTATGGCTCAAGATTCCTCTCTCATTTTCTTGTCAGAGATTTTATATAGTCAAAGAAACAATAAGGGGTCTACCATGCTTCCCCTAGATTTTTCAAACACTAGCTTATATGACAACCTATAATTTTACACAGGTACACATTTTATTATTATTATTATTTTTTTTACAGGTGTGGCCAAACTTAAAGTAGTGTCATGAGTTTCCTATAAACTGAAAAGTTGGATCAAACCATAATGCAGTTCAAAACATACTTTACTTCTCGCATTGATTGTACTTTTAAATGTTAGATTTCATTTCACCGTGCACAGTTTATGCTCATGCGAGCCAGGAGCTGTATAGGATTTCTTTTTTGTCTGAGCCATACATAGTTTATACTCTTGCGGGCCAAGAGTATGGTGGGGGAACCTAAGATGTTGGATTTCATTTTGCCGTACGCAGTTTATGCTCATGTGGGCCAGGAGTAGTATAATATTTTTTTGGGCCATACACAGTTTATACTTTTGTGGGCCAGGAATGGAACAAGATTTTAGGGATAGTATCTTTTAAGAAACTTCCCATTGATGGGGCCGAGACACAGTCCTTCTGGTGTGATGAGGAGATATGCCCCATTAGAATAGACTTCTCTTACCACATGTGGTTCGTCCCACTTTGGATCAAACTTCTTTCCTAAACGGTGAGATAAAATGATGGGTCACCGAATTGCAAGCACCAAGTCCCTAACTTGAAAAGACCTGGGTCAAACTTTCTTGTTGAATGCATGAGAGAGGAGAGCCTGGTAACATTCCAGTCTTTGTTGTGCTTCCAACCTCTTTTCACCTAGTGCATCGAGTTTTGTAAGCCATAGCCTTGCATTTTCATCATTTGTAAGCCCTTCTTGGATAGCGATGCGTAGTGATGGGATTTGACATTTTAGTGGAAGAACAACTTCTACACCATACAGCAGGGCATAGGGCATAGAGAAGGTAGGAGTTCAAAATGATGTGCAATACACCCATAGCGCTTCGTCAATTTGCTTATGCTAATCTTTCTTCGACTTGGACACTGTCTTTTCAAGTAGCTTACAGAGAGTCTTGTTGAATGCTTTAACAAATCCATTGGCAGGAGCATTGTACATGGTAGAAAGTCTCTGCTTTATCCCAAACTTTTCACATAATTGGTCCATCAAGCTATTCTTAAATGTTTTTTTATTATTTGTGACAATGTACCATGGGATTCCATAGCAGAAGACAATGTGGTTCTTGATGAATTGTACCACTGTCTCTTTCTTTACCTCCTTAAGGGGAATAGCTTCAGCCCACTTTGAGAAATAGT
>JAOXJP010171887.1:0-12657 GCA_025762735.1 Platanus orientalis
TATATATATATATATATATATATATATATATATATATATATATATATATATATATATATATATATATATATAAAGCCAAAAGATTGCTTTTGTTTTTGGGCGGCAATATGAAAAGAGATGGAGGATTACTCTTATGTAGAGATAAAGAGAGGGTGGGGAAACATTTTTAGAAATACTTAATTTTTGTAGCCTTTCGGCAGGTTGGTTTTGTTCTTGGGGATGTTTTATCCCCTTGTTAATAAATTATTCTTTAATCAAAAAAGAAAAAAAAAATTTGCCTCAACATCAGTATTTTTAGGCATCGTTAGTTGTTGCCTTAGTTTCTTTCTTTTTCTTGAAGTCCACATCCATCTTCGTTAGCTTGAAAAGAATTGTATAGCCATTGAACTTCAAGGCATAGTGTTGAGTGTGCCCTCATAATGTACTTCGTGATCGAGGAGGATGTGTGTGACTTTTATTTGGATCACATCACACCATAGAGAGTCTTCATAAGGTTCATTCTTGAAGGACACTATGTTAGAAACGGTTTTGTAAACATGACTGTTTGGTCATCTTTGAGCCAAAATAAAAGTAGGACCCACAAGACGTTTGAGGCGGGTCCAAATGGGGTTGTGTTCACCTCTATGAGGAGAATAACGCTGTATGGTTGGTTGCTCAAAACCGTTAATGGGTAAATGAGAAATTATCTCCAAAAGTGTCTAATTGAACACTAGTTAAGGGGTGTAAAACTTGAATAGTCCCACATTGGTTAGCTCATAAAAGTTTGGAGGTTTATATACATTAGCCTTGGACATAGACTTGGGCCCCAAGGGACACCACAGTTTTGTAGAAGGGGGAGGACCCAGACAACATGGGCCAATCCCAAAAACACACGCGTGCGTGCACCACACCGAATCAAACCGAACCGGGCCAGGTTGGGTTGGGCGTGAGCAGTCTATGAGAAAAATTAATTATTATTATTATTTTCTTCTCCCCAAACATTTAAACTGTGGGCGTGTCTATTCAGTTGCGCATTTTACCTTTTTACCTCGTGATTATTCCGAACTGAACAGTCGTAGTGTGATTGTTCAATTGCCCTTTTTACCCTCGTGTTCGTTCCGAATAGACATAGATGTGTCTATTCATTCACATATTTTTGCACTCATGTTTGTTCCAAACATCCAAAAGTTGAAAAATTTTGTGCCTCTATAACTATTCCGAATAGTCATGAATGGTCTATAAATATTTCGTCCCTCCTTCATTTCATGCATCCAAAACATTAAGTATCATGGTGTCTTTGTTAGAGAGAGAAAAGCATAGTTTGGTTCACCTGACACACAAATTGCAGTGCTTCTTCTATGTGTATTCGATCATTGTATCTTGCGAGGCAGACGTCCAAAAAGTTCGTAAGCACCACTGCGATGGGTGAAATCTATCTTAAGGACATATTGTCAAACACTAGCCTTGATCAATTGCAGTTTCTGATTTTTCAAATCATCTAGTCTGTAAATTGTTTTTATTCATTTTATTTTTAAGTTTTTTAGTTATATGAAATAAATATTTATTGTTTACAAAATCACATATCAGTATTGATAGAATAACACACTGAACACATTTTTTTTCACCGAGACTGTGTTGTTGATACAAGTGATCTTATAAGGGCTTGGCTACTTCTCATTAAAGCTTGTGGACCATGGTTTGGGAGACGATGTTCATGCTACTGCCTCTATCGATGATCAATTTGCAAACTTTATTATCATACTTAGTAGTTATGTGGAAAATATTGGTTCACTGAATAACAGAAAGGGCTGCCTCATCATCAAGCACTTCTTTGTCTTCACAGTCTAGCTTATCACCAACCTCACCAGCAACATGGGTCAAAGTTTACTTTTTGATAAGGGTGCTGAAAAGAGAGCTCTACTTCCCCCACCAACATTGGTATCATTTGGCCCTTGTGATGATGTATTATTGTTGTTGATGGTGTCTTCAATACAAACCACTCAATTGCTCAAATTTGCTAGTTTCTATGTTATCCTCATGAACATCTCCTTGATGGGATTGTCCAGGTATCTGAGTCAACAAGACCTGGCACTTCTTGTTGTCATAGTGGGCAAATTTTAGCTCTGATACCAATCTGATGTAAAACCAAGGCTCTAATCCGAATGATAGGGACATTAGAGACATGTGGGGGCCACACTTGATCTTGGTGGGGTCCATTGATGAAGGTGTACAGGAAGACATATGGAGGATGCTTGTGGGAGCCTAATTGGAGATTAATTTGGTGATTTACTCATTTATTAGAGTTTACTCTTTTATTTCATATTTTATTAATTACTTAAATAGGACATGAAGGGTATTTTGATTTTTTATATAGAATATATGACGAATTGATGTAATAAAGCCTATTTAAAGGCTTGGTCGACCAGCTCTATGAGAGGGGGGGGACGTTTTGAGTAGTTTCTAATTCTTTTTTATGTCTTTTAATTTGAATTTTGAATTGTAACAAAAGGGGAAACCCCATTCTAATCGTGGGCTTTACAAGGAGGTATCCCCTCTTTATTTTTTTTCAATGAAGTTTATTAATAAAAAAAATAGTGGGTTTCTCTCTTACACGAGTGGGAGTATCTCTCTTCTTCTCCAAGCTTTAGATGCTAGGCTTTGGAACCATGGATGTTGATCTCTATGGCATATGAGTTAGCGATTTCTCACAGGTATCTCTCCTCTCATCTTCTCCATCTTCTTTCTTTTTTATTTTCTTTATTTCTTCCATTAAAGTTTGTCGCCCTAGATTTTCTAGCAATCTAATCCCATCTCCATCTTCTTTCACTTTCACTTAACCTCTCCATACCTTCAACCTAAGCATCTGGCCACCCATACTTTTATTCCATTTGATCCCTTTTTGTCATTACTAAATAAATCCCCACACCTACCTCCATCTAAACCATAGAACACCACTACAACCAGTCTGCCATAACCAAACCCATATCCTTTCTTCTTAAACTCTATCACAACTACTTCTCATTGCTGCCCAGAATTCAAGCAACCTACTTTCTTTCCTCTCTATTTTCCCACAATAGGAATTCATCCCATACCATGCGGCTGCTTAATAATCCCTTCCCTATGGTTTAAATCTTCAAAATTATAAAACCCATCCCCTTTACACTTGTGGCTACATGGAAACTAACTCTTCTATTATTTAGTGTTAACCCAAATCACACACACATACCTTATCACCTATACGGCTGCCTGGATTTGAGTTTATGCTTGGAGTTTTTTTTGAAGAAATCACTAGCTATATGTGAATACCCAGTACTGTGGGATATAGTTGCACATAAAAGTGTTTGAAGAATTGCTAGAGTGATGCTGATTTGAAGTTTCGTACATTACTTGTTGCTGCCTGAGCGAAATACACTGTTTAGAGGTTGATTTCTTGGAGCATTGACTGCTGTATCAGTTTCCAAAGCTTCCACAGGTATACATATCTAATCTAATCCCCTCCAAATTCTGAGCAACCATGTTCCATACCCTTGCTGTTTAGTCCAATCCTGAGCACATCAATCTTTCTTTGGAGTGTGCTACATCACCAAAGCTGATGTAGGACAGCATAGGTATGAACTACAAGGAATGGTAGCGGGTTGAATGGTAGGGTCCTGATTAATGGAACTAAAATAGGATTTATGGAAATTTTAAAGGAAAATATTAGGAGATCAAGAAATCAGAATAAAAGAACTTTAGTAGCAGAAAATAAAAGAAGAATAGGAGAAGATGAGAGGGAGGTTCAAGAATTCTTCCACCTTGAATCATTATGGAGTCTACCACAACCATCGTTAATGGAATCCACCATTAACAGCATCCTAGAATCCACTAAAGTAAGAACTGTCAAGAAAACAATCTTTAAAACTTTTCATTCATTCATTTTGAATAGAAAAGGGTACATGAATTTATAGGTCAATTTTCTTCATTTTTTTTAAAGCCTGACCAAAATAAGAAAAACACCCCAATTCCTACCAAAAAGAAAACCTAATTAAGAGAAAACACTCTTCTTCGAAAAGAAAACCCAAGCAAAATAGCAAAAGAATCCACCCAATATAGGAAAACACTCAATTCAATCTAAAAAAGAGATCCTAACCAAAATAAGGAAATACTCTAATTCTAAGAAATAAATCCCAACCCAAACTGTGAAAAGATACTTTCTAATCTTTATGTTGCACTTGGATATGCAACGAATAGAATAGAACATTACATATTAGGACTTTTCAAAAACAACTAGGAATGAAATTACTGAAATACTTCAAACTTATATATTATCAAAATACCTTTATATCAAAATTTACTGAAATGCCCTCATATAGAAAAAGTACTGATACTCTCATGTAGGAAAATTACTGAAATACCCTCAAACTGGAAAATTCTCCCTTTTCCAGCCTTTGTTATTTGGGAGGCTTTTTCAGGCTGTATACTGTAATATTTTTTTCATGTCCTTAATCCCTCCCATTCAATCTCTAATATTTGCAGTTCTGTATCATTTCAGGGAACTTTTACACACAAAAAAGAGACAGGATGACACGTGTGAACAACTAAATGCTGTTTTGGGAGATTCATGCATCAGCTGCGAGCTTCATTTGGCAGGGCCTGAATATGAAACTCAACGGGGGGTCTCATCTCTTTCACCAGCAGTTGCTGAAGAATTATTTAGCTGTGATCTATCAGACAATGAAACCCGTTCACAAGCTCTTAGTCCAGATTTGACAAAACTGAAGAAGGCTAGTGTCACCATAGACAATTCCTTGAGCCCAGCTCATACCTTACTTCAAATACACTGTGTTGATCAAAAGGGTCTTCTCTATGACATTATGAAAACTTTGAAGGACTGCAATATTCAGGTACACTTAGTAGTCTCTTCCATATTCCTTTTTGTTTTTTGTTCATCAGTTAATATAGAGGTTTTTGTTTTTGTTTTGTTTTGGTAACATTGTTAGTATTGATGTTTGATGAGTAAGTTTTAAAATATATTGTGTTGGAATAATTAGAGTCTAGTAGGGACAAAGCAGGTAGGAGAAGCAACTTGGAAGTTGGAATCTGTCTGATGTGGACAACAACATGCAACTTATGTATGTACCCCCACATAAGAGGGCACGATTTAAATTTACATTTTATGTGGGGTCAATTCAAATTTTGTAAGGGGTGAGTAATTTTATAATAAGGCTAATAATGCCATGGTTATTTAAGGGGTGAGGTCAATTCACTTTGGACCTAATTTTTCTATAGCCAAAACTTGACTTTTTGACTTGATTTTGGTGTCATTATATAGGTTATTTAGTTACATTTTTAATGAGACCAAGATTGCACAAATCCGAGGTGATTTGGGAAAGTTATGACCAAATTTCTAAGGGGGTGTCAGTAAAAACGAGAATAGTGTTTTTAGAGAGTCTTAAGTTTTAGTAGTTTTAATTTTTTAGGGAAGTAAGTTTTTAGAAGGTTTTTATGTTTTAGAAAATTTGGCTAGCAAGTTTAGGATTATTATGAAGTTTTTAGAAGATTTGTAAATCTATTTAAAGGCAAACCCTCCCTCATGATTGATAGCGAAGAATAAACAAGTTTTTGAAGATTTGGTGTTCCCAAGGTGTGGTTGTAGCCATGTTCTCCTCTTCAAGGGTTGATGCCATCTCCTAGGCTCCCCTCTTCCTAGTGCACTTGTGAGTATCTACCTCACCCTCCCTCTTTCTCAAAGGTATCTTTCTTATCTTCTTTACTTTTTACTTTTCTCTTATTTTCTTATTTTTCTCTTTTTTATTATTTTTTTCTTCTTCCTCTTCTTAAACCTTCACTAAAACACCTTCAAGTTTATGAAGTTTCGTGATTTAACCCATCAATTCTTGTCGGAATTTAATGAATTTAACTCTAGAACTCTGCAACATGTCAGAAATGGTCATAAATTTTTTAGAATTTTTTGTTGAAAATTATAAAAATACTCTTTTGGGCTTTTTTCTTATATTTTCTCATCTTTTTCTATTATAATTCATTCTTATCTTCTTTCTGTGATTTTATTTTATGATTCTTAAATTTTCGTGGCTACTTGTTTGTTTCTAAACTTTATTCTTGATTTATTTGTTTCCTCATCCTTTGTTTTAATTTATTTGAGGGCCTTGGAATTATTATACAACAATTTTTTTGTATTTTCCCCTTGTACTGCATCACTGTCCCACCAGCCCGCTTGTTTTCCCATGTCTGGCTAATATGGTTCAGCCTGATTAATATTTAAGGCAGGTTCCCCCCCCCCACATCTACCTAATTGCACACACCAAAAAAAATAAAATTATAAATACCGAAAAACCTGGCACACAACATACTTACGAGATTTTTCTCGTTTGGGGGTTGGGTTGATGCTAGAGCATATGAGATCAAAAGGAAGAAGCTAGATGACCATGGATGATTTAATTGTCTCAATTTGTAAGGATAGAGTAGGAAATTTATTTTGTTTGGGTTTTTTTTGTAATGAAGCTTGAAAGCTAATGTCAATTCGGGTTTTACTTATTTTAATCCCGTAACTTACTTTTAGCACAAATTTTCTAAAGTCAAAACTTGCCATTTTGGCTTAATTTTGGTGTCTTTAGAAAGGTTATTCAGTTATCTTCCAAAGAGACCAAGATTTCACAAATCCTATGTGATTTGTGATTGTGATGACCAAAATACTGAAGGGCTGTCAATGTATGACAAGAATAGGCTTTTTAGAAAGTTTAATTTGATATGTTTAAGGAAAGTTTTAAGTTTAGTATTGTTTGGTCTACAATACAAGACAAAGTATAGCGAGTGGATTTTTTATTAAGACAATCTTTTTTTGTTGATTAGGCTTCGAGAAGGCCTTGCATCTCTCATGTTTTGCTTTCTCATAATGAAATTCTTACCTTACCTAAAAAAAGTTTAGGTTTTAAGTAGTTTACTTGTTTTAGCAAGTGGGATCTTGAGTATTTAGTAATACTTGAGGGACAAGTTTAGGAAATTAGAAAGTAGCATATTAAGAGGGAACATGGGTTTCCAAAAACTCAGATTTTGTATTCTATTTAAATCACCCCAACCCCAATGAAATGAATAGATAATTTTACGAATAAAAGTTATTGAAAACCTAAGTTGAAGTTGGTACTTCTTCTTTTTCCTACAGTTGGTGCTATGAGATCTCTAGTAAATAGTTGGTGCTATGTGCAAACCAAAGGCTAACAAATCTAAGCAATAGTTCAGAAGAAAATAACAGTATAGTAACAAGAAACAATAACAAAGACAAGAAACACACCACAACACCAATATGTATTTTTAACGTGAAAAACCCTTACAAATTTCTTTCACATGAGTGTGTTAGGATTTTAGTGGAGATATGATGAAAAATACTATCATCTAACCATTGCCGAATAAACCCGACGGCTTTTTGTCTAGCTTTTTCCACTCATCGTTTGACATACTTTCGGGTTTAGCCCCATCACTTTTTACGGGTGAATATAAATCTTTACAATAAAGTAAATCCTCCATTTTTGCCTTCTAAATAAGCCAATTGCTCCCATTTAGGTTTACCATCCGACTTGTGCTTGCCTTTGATTTGCACATAGAAGGGAAAGGTGTGTGGTTTCCCAATAGACAGTTGGTGCTTCTATAAAACCTGTTAGTGGTTGATGTTGTTAACTTTTTTTTTTTTCTTCTTCTTCTCTTCTCTTATTTATAATACTATTCACGTGTTAATGTTCACACCCTTATTCTTCTTCTCTTCTTCTATTATTTCTTTTAATCTTATTCAAGTTCTCTGGTTTGATGCTATATTTCTGGACAGCAGTTGGAATTCTACAAGTTGAACCATCAATACTTGTCCAAGTCATTGCTTGTCAACCAATTTCTAACACATTCTGAGTTGTTTACCATGCCTTTTTAAGCTCTTTTATCTACTGTTCTGCTGGATTTCCAAGTGCAGACCTGAGTTTTGAAGAGTTTATATACTTTTAACCAATCCATTTAATCTGAAATTTTCCTGGGTTGTTCCTCATTCATAAATTTATTGCCAGATAAAAATTCAGACAATTCTGACATTCCTAGACCTGGTTTAAACTCCCCTCAAGTTCTGTCCAGATTTGAGGATTTTGATTTGGCCACTTGTTAAACCCTAATAAATCTATTCATTTATTTGGGTCCATTACCCGTAGGTTTACAGAATCCCTAGGTTGTCTTGCATCATAGGCATTATCTGAACCAAAAACCAAGCCTGACCAAAATTTAAATTCAAAACCATTGCCACCCCTAGTTTTAGTTGTCCCTGTGGTCAACCTAAGCTAAGTCCTTGTTGTCTATTAGTGGAACTAGCTGTAACTTATGTATATTATATCGTCTGTACCTGTATACTGCTCTGATTTACCACAAGAATGTCTCACTCTACTCTTGTCCACTGGATTGACTATAGAACATCACCACCAATGGTAAGGTGAACCTCGTAGTACACATGCTGGGGATGGACTGGATACACATACTAGGTCTCATCTTGGAGCTCTTCTTCCCTGTCTAATACAACTGCCCTGGTGGTTGTGGCCATCTGCTCTATATAGACTGCCTGGGATAATGTGGTATGTTGGATTACCAACAGTAACTTTAGGGGGGACTGGTTCCTCGTTGTTACTCCTATGAGTATGCCAGTCGGTATTAGCACCATACAGCTGTGCATATTGATGCATGCCTTAAAGGGGCATTTTTCCTTATTTGATGCATTTTTTCTGTTGCTGCTTCTTATTTAGATAGCATATGGTCGATTCTTATCAAATACCAAAGGTTATCGGGACTTGGACCTGTTTATCCAGCAAACAGAGGGAAAAAAGATTGTGGATTCTGAGAAAGAGAGTGCCATATGTTCTTATTTGAGGGTGGAGATGCTTCATCCACTGCGGGTGATTATTGCGAACCGTGGGCCAGATACTGAACTATTGGTCGCTAATCCAGTAGAGTTATCTGGAAAGGGAAGGCCCCGTGTTTTCTATGATGTTACGGTTGCTCTGAAAGTGCTGGGGATCTGCATTTTCTCAGTAAGAAATTCTGTACTTTTGTTGCCCTCGCAATATTTTTAGGCTTGTTGCATCCTCCCTAGGGAAATACATAAAACACTATGCTCTGTTGGTTTATAGGCTGAAATTGGAAGATATTCTACATCGAATCGCCAATGGGAAGTATACAGATTCCTTTTGGATGAAAGCTGTGAATTTCGACTCGCAAACAGTCAAGCTAGGCTTCAGATTGTGGACAGAGTGAGAAGGACTTTGATGGGCTTGTGAGCTAATTGACTTCTGTACCTATGTTGTGAGTCCCATCATCACATGCAACCTCTCCCATTTGGGTAACTCTGCCTGTATTACCTCTTATAACATCTAAATGTTTATGGTTTGCATTATCATATTATTTTGATGAGCTAATTTTTACGTATTTACTATCCGTCTTGGCTTAGCAACCAATGTTCTTCCAGTTGAGAAGACTTAATTATTCCAACTGTGTCTTGAACTGTCCATGTTACATAGGTTGGGTTGATTGACACTGCAGCCGTTAATCAGGTGGAATTGCTTAAAAAAAAATGTTATGACTCTGCACACTAGAGTTCCAAAAAAATCTAGATCATAAATTTTTAATGGTCTTCCTGTTGGAACAAGTTGGATAGTTTGGCCCTAATCTTGTAGAATTGTTCTTAACATCTTTTAGAAGTATTCTCAAGCTGCCCACTTGCTAAATTTATGTCAATTGGTATCAAACTCATTGTTTGCAAATCATAGAACCTCCAACCAAACACCTTCAAAGAGTAAGGTATGTGATGTGTTGTCCTATTCCCTCTCAGATGCTATGACCAATCTTTTTTGAATCCACATGGGTTTCTAGTTGGATTTGATGATCCTAGGAGCCCGGGATCTTTCTGGGTTTGGGTTGGCATATTCAACACAAGTAAGTCACTGGGTTGGGATTGGGTTAAGCAAACAGGCAGTTGGTTAACTGGTACACCAAGTTCCATAGGGTTTTGAATTTGGTATGATTTTTTTTTTTTTTAATGACTTGGTGTGTGCTGAACACCACATCACCACTTGCTGCCGGGTTTTTATTAACTGCAGAGGATCCTTTACTGTATAACTTGCTGCCAGGTTTTTAAGCTGCAGAGGACCCTTTGCCATATAATGTTTTTTTTTTTTTTGGATAAGTTTTTGCCATATAATGTTAATCAAGCTCCAGAGGTTGCTTTCCTTACTGTTTTTTAATTTAGCATGCATAGAAATTGAAGAATGATTGTCTGTTTTGAGACAGACCTCTAAAGGCGTGCCATTGATTGACACGATGTGTTTTTTGAATTTGATGTCTTTTATTGAGTACCTATTTTTTCAACTGAACACTTTATTGGACCCTTTTACCCCCCAAAACAATACATATCATTTATAATTCACCATATACATTACAGAGGCAGTTTTATCACAGAACGTTTGCTCGGATAAAAATTAGTCCCTAACCATTCACAGGGTAAAAATACAATCATTAATGACCTGTCTGGTTGCCTTGAATTGAATAGAAAAAGATAGAAAAGAAAAGAAAATTTTTGTAAATTTCTATCCTTTTTCTATGACTGTTGGGTTGCCAAGAAAAACAAAAAGAAAATCCTATGGTACAATTTTCATGTAAAGGGAGGATTTTCAGGCAAGAGTTGTGTGAAAATCATATGATAACAAATGAGAAAATAGTTAGGTAGGTGCATGAGAAAATTTTGAAAATTGAAGAATTCTGGTTCTCGGCAACTAAACAGCTTGAAAATGATTTTCTCGAGGTAATTTAGCCAAGAATCTTGAAAAAAACAGCTTTTCATAACAACCAAACAAAGCCTTAAGAAAGAGACAAAATTTAGTACTCGTTTTCTACTCTTAAATTTACTTAAAAGGCTCCTTTTTGAGAGAGAATCATGAGAGATTATTAAGCAAATGCTGTGTCTATGATTTTGTATGTCTTACTGTGTTTTCTACCACAGTCTGACACGTGATTTTTATTTTATTTTTAATTTGGTGCCTCTTTCAAATAGGGAGCAAATGTTCATTTGAACACTCTTTTCACAGTTTAAAGCCTATACACCCCATTTTTATTGGTACTTTTTATATATTTGAAAACTGTTTTTTTCACTTTTAACCATATGCACCCAGCCTGTGTAGGACATGCAAATCCTGGACAGAGCATTTGTTCCCTTTATTATTTTGTTTTAAAGATATCGTTTATAAGTTGGAAAATGAGTTCTGCTTCCATAACAAGGGAAGGTACGATGATGAGTTCTGCTTCCATAACAAGGGAAGGTACGATGATGTATTTGCTTAACATAAATTACATGATAACATAACATTGATTAAAGAGCATTTCACACTAGATCGTTCTCAAGGTGTTATAGTCAGCATGTCTAAGGTCAAGTGTTTGATACTCATCTCCCAAAACGTTAATGATCAAGGGAACCAAATGTTGTGATTAAAATGAATGTGACCATGTGTGACGTGAATCACAAACTAATACATGATTTGTTTTTTATTTGGTGTCTCGTTTTGGACACCTATTTTTTTAATTAAGCACTTCTTTTCCCACTTTTAACCCCATATACACCACCTGTCATCCCACAATAGTCACAAGACATTTGTTCAACTGTTTTTCGATTGCAACCCTACCCCCCATGGCTGGGATTAGCTGATTCATCTTGGTTTCCATAAGCAGTTTTTCTCATTGTTGGGCTGATTAAATATCAGTTCTTTCCCACCAGCTCCTCCCTTGAAGAGAGGCGGAGAGGGTTGAATAATCTCTAGCCGGATTGGAGAGATATCAGAGCAGTTCTAATCAGCTCTTGATGCTTGATAAAGGACGTCTCTATAAATACATATGGTAGCAAGTGTTCTAATATCAAAATTGATGTGATCATGTGTGGCAAATTTTTGAATTTGGCATCTTTTTTTGGGTAAGAATTTGGTGCATTTTTTTGGCCTCGGATTTGGTGCGATCCCCTTAGGTAGACTAACATCAGGGGCCAACACATCAGTTCCGAAAAAAGTGATTTACACTTTTGGGGGAATGCTTTTCAATTTGTTGGTTTCTGATGTCAGGCTAACCCAAGTCTGATCTAGGGTGACGAACCAAATCATTTGGGCAATTTTTTGGACACCTATTTTTTGAAATTAACAATTTTTTAAATTAAGGGTGCATTAATTAATATGCATGTACTTTTTCACTGTGTATTTACCATAATACCCTTCTTTGACTCATGTATATTGACTCAAAACACCTTTGTTAGGCCATGTGTCACACACTGATTGGTAATGAAGTGGTACCTGTTTATTTGGACTGGAGATGATTCAAAATCTCATGTGTCAGTCCTTGGTATGGTCACACATTTCGACGCTGATGTGTCCACTCCCTGACACCCAACGGACCTAAAGGCATTCGTAAGGAGCGAACAAAATCTGCACCAACAAAAACTGGATGCACACGGTAAAAACAATTTTCAAATGAGGAAATAGGTACCCATCAAAATGGGTGTACAGGGTTAAAACCATAAAAAAAAAATGTTCAAATGAACATTTACTCCCTATTTAAGAGCAAAATATATTTCTTCTTGTGAAAAAAGTGTATAATGAACTTCTTGCATCATTAGCTGTGCAACAC
>JAOXJP010171898.1:0-12657 GCA_025762735.1 Platanus orientalis
TATATATATATATATATATATATATATATATGTGTGTGTGTGTGTGTGTGTGTGTGTGTGTGTGTGTGTGTGTATTGGGGGCAGGGGTTTAAATAGATTACAAGCTTCTTAATAGTAGAAGCTGCCCAATATTGACCCACTTTCCCCAAAAAAGTAACTTTGTAATGACTCCTTTCTAATATCCTATAGACTTTACCTAAATAGAAATCAAGACCTTTCTAATCAACACAACCATTCAAAAACCTGAACTAAGACCTTTTAACATAGAACTTCCTAAAACATATTAAATAAAACTAACTCAAAACTCCCTATTCCCATCACATACTAATACCCTTTCAGTAATTTGGTCATAACACCTCTAAGTCATATAGCCAACATTGGATTTGCGAAATTTTGGTCTTGTTTAAAAGGTAACTGAATAATGTTTCCATTGATACCAAAATCTAGCCGAAATGATAAGTTTTGACCTTGGAAATTTTGGGCTAAAAACAAGTTACAGGATTACAACTCCAAATAACTAAAACCTAAAAAATAGAACTTTAAGTGGACTCCACATGATCATCCTGAAATTCCAAGAGTCTGATATCTGAAACCGATCATAGAGGGGGGTGGGGGGTGAATAGGATCCGACCTTAATTTAAATTTATTTAACTGTTAAGTCTAACATTTTAATTTACTTAAGATTTAATTTAACTATGTAGCAGAATTTATAACTTAGGTCAACTATTTACTTAAGTCTCAAAACAAAATTATGACTTTAGTTAATTAACAAGTGAATGCTAATATACCACAGGCTCCGTCGTTACTTATAGTTGTCTATAATAGAGTGGGAGTAGGGCAATTAATTCCACTTATAGATTGCTTAAAAGATTAATAATGTAAAGAAAAACAAAGAGTCACACAACACAAGAAATTTATAGTGATTCGGCACTCCAGGCCTACGTCCACTTTTAACCAATAATTTATTTTTAATAGTTGTCCTAAACTATTACATGAAAAATCATCAAAACCTAAATTTACTTACGAGTTACCCACGTGAAATCCATACGCCGTAAGTGCGACCCCAATGACTCTGCTAGGTCTTCTTCGTCCAGTGACCCCACTGAACTTAAGAAATCCCGCACTTGGCTCCGACAAACGCAAAGTGAATCCACACTTCAGTGACTCCGCTGAAGGTTGCTTAATCAGATGAGTGTAGGAACTCCTCCTTTGTTGAAATGCCTCTTTGTAGGTGTGGTTTGACCATGGTGCACCCCTCTTAGTTCTACAAGATCTTGGTTATGATCTTTATTGTATGCATGGTTCCAAGATCAAATGCCCAAAGAATTTTACTCATATGCTCACAAGCTTCTCACATTTTGAATTTCTCCATAAATTTGACTTAGCTTTCTTTTGCCTTGTTCTTGTGCTGTAGAATCATTGGGATCTAGTCCCTATTTATAGTGGAAAAACCAGCCCAAAAGATCCTTCAACGGATCTATTAAAACGGAAAAAAAAATTAACTGTTATGAGGATCTCAAATAAAAGACTTTTTCATTTAAAAAAAAAAAGCTCATCTAGCCGCTTGTTTTGAGTACTTATGGGCCCCAAGTGGACGTTGGGATCAAAAGTTATGGCTATTTTAAGTTTGGTCATTTTTACTTTTTAACACTTTTTTGTTTTACTTAATTTTTGTCAATTTGGTCCAACCTTTTTGGGGTCTGCTCTAGGATTTAGATAGGTCCATTCAAGTCCATTGGTCTATAGGTCCATACCCAAACACTTAACCTTACCACTTACCAACATTTACCTTTGGGTTTAACTTTGAAGGTCACAGTTGGCTTCTTGAGGTTGCATGTCCTTAGAGCTTGAGACTTTTTGAGGTCTTTAATATGTCTTGAGTCTCTTGTTGCTTGTGGTCTTCTCTTCATGAGGTTTCTCCTTACATGTCTTGGACTTACGCAAATTTACATATTGCATACCCAGTCCAATACATTGACTACACACATACTTACATGTACTTACAAGTTTTGGAATGGGATTGACAATATACAATATACCTAACACATCTGTGCTCATCTTATTTCTTTTTGTTCTTTATGGATGCTCTTGCATTAGTGTGATAATTAGTCCTAGGGACTTTAGACCAATAAGCTTAGTGGGGAGTGTAAATAACATAGATTATTTCATTTCTAAAACCTTGATAAGGAGGTTTAGGGTGGTACTAGAGTAGGTTATATGTCCATTGTGAGGAGCTTTTGGACAAGAGAACACATCATAGATGAAATTCTCATAGCAATTACTCATTGAAAAAAAAAGGAAGAAAATTCTCAGAACAATTGAATTTGTAATTGAGATGAGTGTTTCATAGAAAAGAAGTGCTATCTGCAAATTAGACTGAGAGAATGTTTATTTGTTTAATTTTTTGTTTAATTTTTGACTTTGTCATTTACCAAGAAGGCTTTGGGATAAAATGGTGTAAATGGATTCACGACTTTGTATCCATAGCTCAATCCCAAGTCATTATGAATTGACTCCCAAAGTATTTTTTCTAATTTTGCAGAGGGCAACAAGGAGTCCCTTCATCTCCATTCTTCTTGACTTTAATAGGGAACATCCTTGGTTGATAGATATAGCTGTCGAAGTTCATTTTTTGAAGGACTTTGGGTGGAGGAAGTGTGGAATTAACTCACCTTCATTTTGTTGATGCTACTTAAATTTTACTGAGGTGCAAATGAATTTAATCTTAAACCTTGAGGCATACTAGGTAACTTCGAAAACATCACGGGGATCAAAGTCATTTTAAATGAAAGCAAGACTGCATGCATCAATTTTGAGGAAGAGGACATGAGGAACATGGCAAAGATTTTAATATGCAAGATTAAAGAATGACTGTTAAAGTATCTGGGCCGTCTTTTGGGAGAAAAGACTTGGTCCAATTCTTTTTGAGGACTCGATTGTGATAATGTATAGAAAAATGAATTTTCTTGTTGGAGGAAGAATTATATTTCCTTCAGCGGTAGAATAACTTTGATTCGATCATTGTCTCAAATTTATTTGTTAATTACATTAAAATTTTTAAAGCTCTTATAAAAGTTATCAACAGATTGACACAAATTTAGAAGAATGTTCCGTGGGAACCTAGTTGAATCCAAAAAACATCATTTGATAATATGGAGGTCTGTAGTAATATAGAGGGTTGGGGCCTAGGCCTGGGTAATAGAACAATATTGCTCTTTTTGGTAAGTTGGCTATGAAGATTCTTTGGGGAAACTAATAATCTTTGGCATGGCATCCATCTCAATTGCAGTGAATTATGTACAACTGGCATGGCATCCAACAAGATATATATATATATATTAATTATTTCTTGTGTAGGATTTGGTGTTAGTTTTGGGGATAGGATAGTCTTGGGGAGGACATATAGTGGGGGGAGACTATTTTCTGTGACAATGTTCTGATGTAGACCAAATCGATAGGGATTTAAATATATGTGTTATGGGCCTACTATTAGGGTTGATATGCTAACATTGAAGGGGATCAAAAATGGTTATGATGGTGACTAATGGTTGATCTTGATCTTCTTTCGCATAAACGATCAAGAAACAAGGCAATAATCAAGAAGAACAAACAAGAAACTCAAAGGAGTTCTTCAAGAGAAGACCCAAATTTTATTAATCAAAATAATTCAACCCTACTTCTCAATTACATTGATATGACCCATAGATATAAGCACACGCTAGTCCTGAACAACCATACTTACTAAGAATTAATCTAAAAAAAAATTCTAGTAAAAGAATAAGAATCAAAATAAAACAATCGCTTCACAAAGTGATTTCCTGCTGGTAGTTTGGCCATAACTTTCTCAAATCAACTCAGATTCACAGGATCTTGGTCATGTTGAGAATAACATTTCAATTGCCACCAAATCCAGTCAAATGGATGATAGGACGCCCAGAAATAGAAGACTTGAATCTGTAAATTTCTAGTTTCCTGTTTTAACAAATGGAAGATTTGAATTTCATCAGATTGATGGCCATTTGAAGCTACATATTGCACATTAAGGGGCAATTAAGTCCATTTATTTGGGGCTAGATTTGGGTGAGTCAGTGATTTCATTTGGAATTTAGGAAACTTTTCCTTCTTTGAAAGATTTAAGTTCTGCTTGAATAATTGAAAGAGAAGCTTCAATACTGCTAGTGATTACACCTCCATCATTTTTTTTTAAATTAAAGAATTTATTCAAAAAAGGGAAAGAAAAACACTATCAAAGAGGGGATAAGGCATCTGCTAAAAAACCAGCCCACAAAACAAAGGGAGACCAATTAACTTAAGTCTATAGCTGTGTCCCTATCGTCCCTTAACAAGCCCCCTATCCTCGTTATCACAACCCTTACACTTCTGGCCCAAAACAGTAATTTATTTTTTGACCTTTTGTACACTTGATATTAAGGTTCTGCAGTGTTTGAAAAAACCCTGTTGTCTTTTTTTTTTTGATAGGTAATTATAGGTGAAGACTGGTTTTGATCCCAGGTCTGTGGTACGACAACCACAAACTTTAACAACTGAGCAGGCTAGCAAAAATGCTGTTAGTCCTGTTCTTCCATACCGACCAACACACCGCTGCTGGGATCAAACGCCATATACTTTTGTCTTTTGGATTAAAAGCATTAGTCCTCCAACCAGCCAAGCGAAGCCAAATTTAGAGGGGTCACATAGCTTGTCTCGAAATCTGTCAACAACCCATTCCAAATATCCCAAATGATGGGCAGCGAATAAGCAAGCAGGATATCACCTCCCCATTTTGATAACACAACAAACAAACATTAGTTGAATACATAACTTTTTGAGTAAGGACATCTATTGTTGAAATTTTCCCAAGAGTTGCTTTCAATGAGAACTGAACCTTAAAAGGCACCTTATGATTCCAAATTTCCTTCCATAGAAGGCTTGGCCCAATGGTAAGGCTTACCGTTAGCATCCCTGGTGGCGCGGGTTCGAGTCACGGAAACAGCCTCTCTAGAAATGGGGGTAAGGCTGCGTACATCTTGCCATACATCTTGCCCTCCCCAGACCCCACGTTGGCGGGAGCCTCGTGCACTGGGTCACCCAGAATATTTAAATTATGAGATGATTTAAGTTGGTTGTAACAAGACCTCATAGAGAAGCTACCTCCTGCCTTTGCATACCAAATCCTGTAGTCGTCATGGCCTATATGGATTTGTGTATTCTCCAATCTCTCCAAGAGACCTGATGTAGCATGCATGAGAAAATGTAGCGCAAAGAGATCCACAGTAGGGCTTGGATTATGTGCAAATGAATCTCGTGAGAACTGTGCAAACTGCACCAGAGGGGCAGACACATCAGTACCGAAAAGTGATTTACACTTTTTGGGGGGCACTTATCGCTTTTCGGCACTGATGTGTCCACACCCTGATGCCGTTTTCACGGTTCTCACGAGATTCGTTCTCACCTAATTTTTTTCCTCCACGGTAAAATAAAATAGCATGTCAAAACATAAACTGGATTCCTACTCCAATCAAGTGCCCAAAGTATAAAGGAAAAGATAACTGGTAATGACACTACTTTACCTAACAAGAAAGGAACATATAAAATTATGAAAACTAGAGCCTTAATTGCCTAAACTATTAATTACTTTCCTATTAGAGAATAGCCAAGAAAACAATGTGTATAAACCTACAAGTAGGATTGAAAATTAGGCTAGGGATGATTATGTAATGGGCTGACAGCAAGCATAAAAGTGGTATATGATGGTACTAGTTGAGTCAAAGGTTCATGCAAGCAAGGTAAGATAAGGGACGATGCCAAGCCAGATTAGGGAGTGTTGAAGAAGCAATACAAGACTATGTAATATGGGAAAAATTGGGGCAGCAGCAAGTGGGAGATGTATAGAGGTTTAGAGAAGATCTTTCTTCATCCAATGAGTAGAAGTAACCTTGTAGATATCTTCCCAATTCAAGCCTTTAATCAGCCACCAAAGTAGAACTTCCAATCTTCAAGTGTTCGTCATTGGAGAATTTCTTCAAACACTTTGAATGCTCAAATAACCCCACAGCAGAAAATTTGAGGCATAAACTTGATGATACGGTTCACAATTCAAGCAACTAGGCACTCCCCATGTGTTGCTTATATGATCTATGTGAACCCTTGCTCAGCCGGCTAATAAAGATGAAGTATTCTTTAACTTGAAGAAATCAAAGTGCCCCCCAGTCTGGCTGCGGGTTTCAATGAAGTGGGTTTTGATCTTTATTAACCTAAAACACCTTGGATGGTGTTCCTAGGACAGCCGCATGGTGTGGGTGATCAAACTCCATGTAAAAATTTAAGATGGTTCTATAGAAAAGGTGCTGGAAACAATCTGAACAGCAGGGTAGATGGTTTCTAGAATAAGGTTTATATCAGTTTTCTGGGTTTTTTAGGTTGTCTGATTTATGTAGGTGGTGTGGTGAAGAATTAGAGATAAAAGGATGCAAGGAAAAAGGTATTATGGTGTTCAGATGGTGTAAGAGAGTGAATTGGTTGAAAGGAATTGATATGGAGTCGTTTTGAAGCTGAGGATGGGTTTTGGAATATGAGCAGTAAGAACTTTATCAAGAAATCCAGAAAAATTGTAAAGAAGAAGAAGATGGTGAAGAAGAGATGATGATTGAGACAGATACCTTGAAGGAAAATCACCAACCTAGGTCCAAGCTTAGGCAAGCAAGGAGAGAGATAACAACAGCCATATGAGAGAGCAATTTTGCTTCAAAATTTTTATTCAAAGTAGGGTTCTCGACTAAGAGGTCTTCCCCTCATTATATAAATTTGAAAATAGGGTTTAAACCCCTTGGTTTACAATAAGAAAGCCAAAAAAATAAAATAGAAACAAGAGAAAATGTCCCCCCCCCTCCTTTAGGTGGTCGACCAAGCCTTTTTTAGATGCTTTTGTGACACTTCCCATTATACCGTATATAAAAAACCAGGATTTCCTTTATGTCCCTAATTCTACTTAACTATAAAACTTGTCTATAAACTGAAATAACATGTCATAAAAACTATAAAACACATAGAAATAAATGTCGCCACATGTCTTCCAATGAAAGCATATACACATGTGGCCCCACAAATAAGGAAAGTGGGTCCACATGCCTCCAAAATAGTAAGTATCCCAAAATTCATCCAAATCAGTCCCAGATCGAAACAATGCTCTCCAAATACATTCTAGTCCTTGTATAGGCTTACAGGAACCCTCCTCCTATGCTGGTACACTTTGAGGGTGCCATGTGGCAAGATGTCCTCATCACAGCCCCAATCATGAGTTGCTCTCCTCAGGGTTGGCTGACACACCACATGATCTGATCCAAAGGTAGTGTATTTGGCTACCATGTCCAATCCGTTTTCAGCCAATAAATACACATTCAGGAACACCTCTTTCAACAGCCTCCCCCACACCACCTATTATCCCAAAAGCTTATTCTATCTATGCTGCCCACTTCAAGTGGATTCCTTTTTAAAAAAATATCCAGCTGCCTCAAGATTCCTTTCCACAAATTCCTCCCATAGGGGATCCACACATCATTAGGATTCTAAACATCATGAATGCCAAACTTCTTAATCAACTCTGTCTTCCAAAGCCACTTCTCATTCAATTCCAATCACCTCATTCAATCCCAAGCGCCAAAGTCATTGCTTAGAAAAGCTTTATTCATGTCTTCCTTTCTACATAGACCCATCCTTCCTTTCACCTTAGGAGTGCATACAATGTCACGTGCACCAAGATGCATACTCGATGAGTCCTGCCCACTCTTCTAACTCTCTTTGAAGTTCCTCCATGGTCATCACCATTTTCTTGGGTAAAATAAATGGCATAAATTAAATCAAGATGCTTGCCAAAGATGCCTTAATATGATTCACCTTCTGTCCTTTAGAAATATATTGGGTTATCCAACCCAAAAGTCTTATTTGATCCTTTCCACCACAGGGTTCCACACAATATTTGGGATCTTCTCAACCCTACACCCCAAATCAACCACCAATATATCAGTGTTAGGAATCTCACCAATTGCTAACGTAGCACTTTTTGCAAAATATACTTTCAGTCCAGTTGCCTTGAAGCACTACAAAATACATCTCAAATAACATATTTTCCATGGAGAGTTGTTGCACGTAATTAGGGTATCATTGAACTGAAGATGTGGAACTAAGACTTGGCTGGTTCTCACCCTTTTAGACCTCAAGCATTCCAATCTCTATAGCCTTGCCCAACAGACCGCCCAAAACCTCTAACACCATGAGGGATAACAACAGAGATTGGATTCCCTTGCCTCGACCCTCTAGAACATCCAAAGTAGCCTGTAGGAATCCCATTCACCAAAACTGAGAAGGAGGCCAGCTGAAATACTTCTGAATCCGGTTTCACCATTTAACCTTGAAAGCATATCTGCGAAGCATGTCCAAGAGAAAATCCCCGCTCACAAGATCATAGGCCTTCTCCATATCATACTCTTCCTTAGCAGCCATCCTAAGCACCCTTTCCTCCTCCAAGAGGCCTTCATCTTTTTATTTCTCATTCTACCTCTTGATACTTTCCAAGGCCTTATTCTTCCTATCTTTGATGCTTCCAAGAACCTCCTTATTCCATTTTCTCAACTGATCTTGAACAAACTTCATCTTCAATCTGAATCTTTGCCTTGCAGGACCTGAAACATCACAAGAATTCCACCAACCATCTATAAGCTCCTCAAAATTGGGATACCGCATCAACATAAGCAGAAACCCGAAAAATTTTGGACCTGAACCAATCTCCCGCCAGTTAGGTAAAGGGGCATGTGATCTGACACCGGCCTTGGTAGAGACATAGCCTCCACTGGCAAGAAGTAATCTTCCCAGTCAGTAGAAATGAAAAATTTGTCCAAGTTACTGATGACTGGGTCGACTTAAAAATTGGACCATGTATAACGAGGTCCAACTATCGGAATGTCCATTAACCCCCATCTTGTCAATAAAACTTCTGAAACATTCTATACCCCTCGTTCTTCTTCAGCCCCAATACCTTTCTTCCACATTCAAAACTTCATTGATGTCACCACCAAGCCTCCATTGACTTATGATCATTTCTAGCTTGTCTAGAAAATCAACCAATAGTCTACTGTGTTGGAAGTATATTAATTTCTATATCTCTTAATACCTTAAGGTTTTGGGAGAGTTGCTTAATTCACTGTTACATGGTATTAGAGCAAAGCCAGGCCATGAGTTTGAATCCTGTAGAAGTAAAAGTATTCTCCTGGATGTAGTTTTGCATGCTTGTGTGTGTTATGGACTCGCACTTGGTTCTCCAGAGAGTTGCTTAATTCACTGTTAACATACTATTTGTGGGTCATACACACCAGTTACCATCCATCATTGTGAGTCTCCCTTTCAAGTGAGCCACAATTGAAATTAAAAAAACACCGACATGACTGTCCAGAGACTCCACTATACTCTTATTCCATTTCTCATAGGATTAGAATATCCCCTACACTTCATATTGCCAACATTGAAAACAATCCTGTGTCCTCACCTTTCTCACAGGAAATGCCACACCTTAAGTTCTTCAGTTCCCTGGGAATCTTCCCCCTGCTGTCTCTACCCTTTTTCTGCTTCCCTGTCACAAATCCCTGTTGTTCTTTTTGTAGAGCCACAAAAAATGCCCAAGATTCCTGTTCCATGCCCTCGAAACACGGCCCTAGAACTCAACTCACCTCCTCAATCTGTTCCAAAGCCCATTCTGAAACTTAGATAACCAGTTGCTCCTCCTCATCCACTGTAACCATTGCCAGACAACTGTCTCTATCATAGCCCTTAATTGTTTCCCAATTGATCTACCATATATAGCTTTTCTTCTTCCCTATCTCTTCTACCCTCCCATCTCCTTCCCACCCAATTACTTCTGTTATTGTCCCACATCCCTTCATTCCTCCCTCTAGTTCCGCATCTTCTTGAACCAACCACTGTTTGTATTTTTTGTAGTCAGCACTCTCGATAACTTATATATGGAATATTTCTTTCACTTGTGTAGAAGTCAATTACAATTGAAAGATGTTATTAGATGGTAATTTCTCACAGTATTTTTTTTAATCATTAGCACCGTTGAAAATTTAAAGTGAATATATTTTTTTCATTAATCTAGGAGTCGTGAATTTCTTTGGCAAGAAGGGCATACAGCATTTGCAACGAGGGCGGAGGCTGATGAAGAGGTATTGCTTTATTCACAGTTTCAATTTTTTCTTTCTTCTTGCTTGGTTTTCTATTGCTCCTCTCACCTTCTTGGTGAATTCCTTTGTGTTTCTTGCTTTTCCTCTTTAATGAATTAACCATTCTAAAACATGTATTAGTTTCGTAAATTTTTGTCCTGAACATTGTGTAAATTAGCATTAAATACTAGTGGATTTTTATATGATATCAAATCAAACGTGTTGAAGATTATGGGTTCAGTGCTTACCCTGGTGTAAACCTACTATGATCATAAACTCTCTTGCATTATGGTGGCTATTTATATGACACAACACTCCTTTATATGGGCTTAGGACACACAATGCGAAATTTTTAAGCATTTTTAACTGTCTTCACTCTCTTTTGGATGGGCTAAGGGTTCTTTGACTCTCCTTTCCAATATTATTGTGTGATCATCCCCCACCACCATTCTTTGTCAGTAAACCTGAATCTAGGGTGACTCTGTGGACTAGTCAACATTATTATCACCACCACCACCTCCTGACTGAGATTGCTGCTATGTAGACATGAACTCCTCAACATCTACTCCCATCTCATTTATAATGTGGGAACATGGCCTTTTCCTTCTTTGTGCAACACCAGCTCTCCGATCCCCTTCACCCACTCATATAGTGGGTCCTCTTTACCCTCCTTGTAGAACATGTCAGTTATATTTAATAGGATTGGTGTAGTTCTTCCTACTCTTTTTTTTTTTTTTGAAAAAGGGTATGGAAGATTTTATTAAAATAAAGGCAAGCATACAAAAGATTGCTCAAGCGGAGCAAGAAAACAACAAAGCCTACTAAGGCTAATCATGAAAAGTAAAAGAGTCCCAATCAAAGATCCAAGACCTATAGGGGGGTCCCTCCCTATTTTGGGTCACAAACAACCAGCTATATCTCCCTACTCTTACTCACACTCGCTTGTTTCATCCTCTTGCGTTGCATGTTGTACTGTATGAATACAAGCTTCTACAGGTTCTCATGGCCAAGTCTATTGCATCACTTCGAGCAAATGGGTAGAAAATACTCAGCTTCTCTCTCAATCGGAGGAAAATATTGTTTGAGATGGTACTTTTATGGCGTATCTTCATCAGGTTGGCATCACTTTAAACCACCATAATGGTTCATAATTTCAGCAAAATTTAGTGAAATTTCCTCACTTCTAAGGGTGATGAAATGAAGTTCTAGGGGAATATATTGAAATTTCTATGAAAATTCTTCAGTCTCAGCTAAAACCTACTATGAATTCATTCTTTTTCTTTAATTTGTTTTCTTGATTTTAGCGCAAAAAGATAACTTGAGTAGAACAAAAGGTCCAACTCCAAAATTTGATGCAACACAATAGAGGGAAGACCCAAATTTGATGTAGGGTATTGTCAAGTATCTTAAAGAATTATCAAATTAATAACGGAAGCAATAACACACTTTGATTCACCAAGAATTAATCTTTAAATCACACAAATAACTAAGAATTTTAAAATTTTAAGAATAGAATAAATGAGAGGAAGCTAGAACAGTTTAGGATAGAGAAGGGGAAGAAAATAGAAAGAAAGAACCCAAAAGGGCAATTTTGGAATTTTTTTATAGAACTTCAAAATTACCAAAATAACCCTAGTCGTGCCTCAAGATTTTATAGAACTTTCCAGATAGTTTCTGACGTACACAAGGGTCTTAGGTCTAAACTTTTATGCAATTATGAGTTGATTTGATTTGTCAAATTATATAAAACTAAGTCTAGCATGTACTTAATGAAGAACTCTAAAATCAGTAAATGGAAGCTCTGATTCTAGAATGGCAAGGAAGAAGATGAATCAAGGCGAAAAAGAATAAATAAGAAAGAAAAAAGAAGAAGAAAAGTAAGAAGAAAGATAAAGAAAAATATCTTTAGAGTAATCCCTAGATTCCCTACCCCATGATCTAAGTAATCCGTACAAGGATTTCAAGCTAAGACATAAGACTTGAAAAAGGAGAAGCACCACTTATAGGAGCAAAATTAGCCAATTTTTTTATTAATTTCCATCATACCAATACAAAAACGTGCAGCCCTATTTGTAGAGGCTCACAAACTCAAAAAATAGCAAGAAACCAAATTAGAAATTCCTAAACTACTAGCTTACTTGATACCTAAGACTTTCCTAAACTCAAAACTACTAAAAGTTTGACTTCTTAAAAACAAAAGCTGTCAAAATGAGCCTCTATAGAGGATTTCAACCAACACTCTAATTGGGCCCCACTTTGACTTGTTGGTTCTCTAAGAGGCAAAAATGCCTTAGTACAAGAAAAACCAAAAACAAAAATTAAAATGCCACCTAAGTCCTAAACTCTATTAACTCAAAACATTAAGTAAAACAGTAAAATAACTCTAAAAGGCTCCATTATGTGTCCTAAAGATGTTCCTTCGTGTGTCTTCTTATGCACCTTCATG
>JAOXJP010171909.1:0-12657 GCA_025762735.1 Platanus orientalis
AATGCTGACATTGCTGAGACTCTATGCATGTTTGAAAGGTTTTTTCCACCATCTTTCTTCGACATCATGGTTCACCTACCTATCCACCTAAGGCGGGAAGCTCATCCATGTGGATAGATGCAATACCGTTGGATGTACCCATTTGAGAGGTGAGATACTACCTAATATGTTTTAATATTTTGAGTTTTTTTATTATTTATTTAATTGATTTCATAATCCTTCAAGTTCATGAAGGTACTCAAGGGTTATGTCAGGAATCGTGCACGACTCAAGGGTTGCATAACTGAATGCTACCTTACTGAAAAATGTGTGCATTTCTATAGAAGGTATATAAAACAAGCAACCAAAATTAGTATACAACATTGACGTAATGAAGATTTTGAAAATGAAACAATATTGGAGGACATCCAATATCAAGAGGAAAACAAATTACTCATATCGTAAACTTACTAAATTATTTTTTCAGAATGCATATAAAGGATCTTAAGCCTTCGAACCAACGTTTCGAAAGAAATGAAACTTTACTATTAAATAAACATATGGAAACTTTTCCTCAATGACTTGTAGGGAAGATCCAAGAGATTATCAACAACATTTTGGAGTTCATTAAAATGGATTTCACAAGGGCCTAGACCAAAAGCAATGTCATATACAGGCCATATCATAAATGAACATTGATTTCACACAAGAGATGCTGATAAGTCCACACAGAATAGTGTTGTTACACTTGATGCGGATACTGTTTGTCGATCAAGTTCAAGGGACACTACCCAAGTGGTTGGGAGGATCTCTTACTTTGGTGTCATAAAAGACATCATCTTGTTAAACTACTATATGTTTTGAATCCCTATATTTAAATGCGATTGGGCTAACATTGGGATAGGTGTAAAAGTAGAGGATGAATTTACCCATGTGAACCTCCACCAAGGACAAAGCCAATTTGAAAAGGATCCCTTCATTCGGGCATCACAAACCAATAAAATGTTTTATTCTAGGGAGAGTGAAACGTCTAATTGGTATGTTGTACTAAAGGCACCACCAAGAGGTTTCTACGATCTGGAGTTGTATGATGAGGCTACTTATGTACCTTTAACCACATTAGATGCATTTAAAGTTGACTTGAGTCGTATTGATGATGACGATGATGATCATGCTTATTTAAGAACAGATTGGGAGGGTATAGAAGTGTAATCCAAATAAACGGACTCATTCTTGGTATGTTTGCTAATGTTTTTTTTCCTATCATTAGATAAACATTTGCAAAAGTTAATTTTTTTCTTTAAAATGTTTAGTTGTTTATCAATAATGTCATGAATTAGATGTTCTCTCTCTCTCTACATAGTTCTTATGAGTAGATGCTTATAATTAATGTCTATTGTAATGTTCTAAATTTTTATTGTTATTCTTAATTCTTTAGGTATTATCATTCGTGCAGCTTTCTTGACATTGTGATGGATCCACATTAACCTCCACCAGGCGAGGTGAGTATTTATATTGACAGTTATTTCTATTTTTTATTTAAATTATTTATTTTCTAACCATTTAATACATGTGTTTTGTTTCTTTCATGTACTTTATAGAGCTTTAGGCAGGCGTAGAAGAGGAGTAGGAGAAAGGAGCAAGCTATCTACGCTGCATCTCTAGCACGAGACAATGAGGGGGTGCATATTTCATCATCCTCAGGAGTTGTGCCCACAGCTACATCAGGGGACCTAGGGGAAGTTGGTGTGACCCCTCCCCAAAAAGACAAGAAGAAGAGGGGTCCCACCAGACTCATAGTTGATGATAGCCCCTTAGTGTAGTGCATTCCATTAAAATGGAATGTTGTGGGCTAAGCAGTAGGGAGGAACTCCGATAGATTATCCTCCTAGTTAGGGGCCCTCGTATAAGAAAGGATTCCCTTGTCTATGGCTACCTGGTCCCACGTCTCACAGCATCTAAAGGATGAAATATGAGACTATGTTTAGGTATAAAATATATACACATATGTTTTTTATATCCCATATCTCATATTTATTTTCTCTTTGTTTTTAATAACATATGATATATTATTAAAAATGTGTAGCAAAAATGGGAGTTGGATGAGAGCAAGAAAGATTATTTGATGATGACCATGGGGAGATAGTATCAAGGCCATATAGTAAGTAAGATGACACAAATTAAAGAGGCCACTGATGGTGTTGACTCCGAGGAAATGGTAGCTAGTCTGCTACCGCACTCTACTACTCCTCAGTGGGAGTAGTTTGTTAGATCACGTGGGTCTGATGACTTTCAGGTAAAATTTTACATAATAATTCTATTTTTTTTATAAATACAGATGCATTGTTTTTAATAAATTTTATTTATTATTTTTCATAGGTTACCAGTGGGAGGAGTAAAGCCATTTGTGCATAGCAGACCATGATGCGCATGACTGGCAGAAAGGGGTATGCACACTTGGAGAACCGGCTAGTAAGTTAATTTACTTAATTTGATACATTAATTGATTTTGCAATCACTACCATAATATTATTTAATAATATATTTACTAATTAACTCGTATCTTTTTTTCATAAAATCTATCTTACAGGTCAATGAGACTGGCTCCTAGGTGTCTAGAGCTGATGTATGAGTTGCATGCCATACGAGGAAGGATGGGATACCTGTTGACGAGGCAATCAGACAAGCCATGGTAATAAATGTTCAAAACCCTATTAATTTATGCATGAATATGTATTTCATTATTAAAACTTTTTTTTTGTTTTTTTGTCATTTTGTCATCGCAAGAAAGGATGCAGGAAGCATCTCTAGGATCCGTTGGGTCTGGGTCTAGCTCCCTGCTAGATGATGCAATCTCTCATGCATTCGGTCCTGAGTGACCAAGGAGAGTAAGTGGATGTGGGTTGGGGGTTACACCCTCCAGTTTGAATGTTGGCCACCATAAAAGTCAGAGGGAAACACATCTAAAGGAACAACTTAGGAACCTGACAAATGTAATGGAAACGATGAGAGCTGAGATGGATAGGTTAGCTTGGAGACTAGTTCCTCCCATGGACATGCCTACGGGTTCTGGTCTAGCTTCTTGTAAGGTAAACTTGAATAGTTTACATTTAATTTTATTTTATTTTTATAAAAATATAAACCTAAAGCTAACTAACTTTAACTATATTTATGATATTTTCAGCCTACCATCGACATCGATGAGACTTGTTTATTATTACAGTGAGATAAGAGAGGCCAGGTGGTTGTGAGAGGTTGAGTGGGAGGGAAGCATCCCAATAAAGTGGTGAACGATAGGATTCTTAGATCCAGGTCTTGGAAGGTATGGGTCGAGGCTGTCTTTGTTAATGGCTACAACTTTATCGGGATGATGGGACTCTTGATGAAGCTTTTATCCATGCACAGCTAGTTGTTTGGCCACATAAGTTCATCCAGCCAGACCATTAGTGACTCCTGGTGCAGGTAATCACTTCTCATATTAAACTTCTTACTTAGTGCATGTACTCACAAAGAATTTAAGTTTGTTATTTTATTTTAAAAGTAACTCCAAATTACATGATTATTAACTCATCAGTAAACCCTTATTGTCTTTAAGTTGTTTTGTCCATCCTTGAGTTTGTATATTAACTATCTTTTTAACATTTTCCATGAAAACAGAATAATCTTTCTTGAATGAAATTATAACTCAGTACATTGCACCTCAAAGAGTCAATGATCAAAACTTGACAAATGTTCTCCTGAAGATCAATGCCAAAGTGAGCTATTGTAGTTATACTTGATTGTAAATTTTACTCTTTTTCTTGTATACGTTTACAATCTGTCATCAAGATTTGTTTTCTTATGTCATTAGCAAATGCACCCGTGCGAGCATGGGTGATTAATTTAAAAATAATTAAGAAAAAAACAAACAAAGTCATAAGAGTGGGATTGTGGGAAATGGGAAAAGGGTAAGAGTGGGAGGGAGGAAGAGAGGTGGGGAAGAACAAAAAGCCTAATAAATTACTTGGATTTAATCACAATAGAATAGACCAATAGTTTCAACATGCAATGTGCATGGATTTTGTGTGCACAAAAGCCCAGCTCGTTAGGCACGGGATAACACCATAAAAATAAGATGGGAAAATCTTACACTTCACATAATCTTACAATGACACCAAGCAAAGTAATGCAACCAGTCAACAATCAGCTTTCCAAAGCATCACAAACAGTTAAAAAATGACAGTACCTTACAAGTATGGTGAATAACTCCAAAAGGCACTCTTGCATACAGCCAGCCCATGTTTGAGCAGGAATCGCATCCCGAGTCACATAAAACTTAAGCACCTTGTTGTGTATTTGTCTTAATTATATGCCCAAGCCTCTGATTCAGGTGGTGCTAGTGAAACCCCAACCAATGAAGAGGCTATTAGGAATTGGAAATAGTCTCTTTAAATAATCATTGTAGCAGTTCACATAAGTTAAAACATAGAAAATTTATAAATCTAATTAAATGAATTGGAACTTCAAATATTTCACTTCAACAAAAACCACCGTTTTTGGGTAAGTATCCATGATCGTTAGAGAACAAAAATAACCAGAGATGAAAAATAAGTAATATTCTAGAAATCATACATAAATCTGAAACAATTGCCAATAAACATTCTAAAACATAAAATCATAATAGAGAAGAAAAAAAATCCAAAATACTTTCCTTACCTGTCATTGTCGTTTAACGCCTCACTTTATCAAATCCACAAATAGAGCATCCTGATTAGCCATAGATATGTTGCTCAATAGACATATACCTCCCTGTAGACCAGGAGCCATCAAAATAGAGCATTTATAGCTTCCAAAAAAAAGGAAAAATAATGGAGAGAACCCTTCTGCGTTTTTTTTTAATCTGAGAGAGAGAGAGAGATGGACAACAGGTTAGCAGAAAAAGAGATGCCGCTACAGTTCCCAGAGTGGAGAGATCAGGTGGTTGAATATCACATGTCATACCAAAAAATAATAACAAAAAAATAAGAAAAATCCAAAATGTTTGAAAACTTACCTCTGTTCTTAATGCCAGAAGTGAATGCAAGAGAAAATACAGAGTATTTGCTGCTCTTGGGTAAACGAATAGGTGCAAAAGGGGGAAAAAGAGCAATCCCTACTTGGCAGATTAAATACAAAAACCCTAACCGAGTTCCTTACCTGTATAAAAAAAAAATCTCACTATCCTAAGCAAGTTTTGATGTGAAGTAGTGGGGTAGTCTGGGGAGGAAATGAAGAAGAGAGGGAGAATAGAGAGGAAGACGAAGGAGATACTTAACCTGAAAAAGAAAGAGTAAAGATGGAAGAGGAAGGGTCTCGAAAAGGAAAAAAATATAAAATATATATATTTAAAAGGTCTTATGGCGAGGGTTTGAAGAGTAGGGTCCAGAAAACCAAAAGGAACTACAAGACAAAACAAAAACAAAAAATAATGGAACACGTGTAAAACGAAAAAATGGCAACCAAAAATCTCGAAAAATTGAGAGGAGAACTATAGCGAGAAACCCTTTACTTTATATATATATATGTGTGTGTGTGTGTGTGTGTGTGTGTATGTGTGTGTGTATCTTTACAGTTTGGTGGAATGATTCAAAATCCTTTGTTGGGCTACTACTAGGTAATTTTCACAGGATTAGTTGTGGATCACTTATATTGATGATTTGTAAAGTTGATAGTTTATTTTTTTGCGGTAGATGTTATGTAAATATGCTATAGTTTGGAGACAGAACTATAAGGTGGACAACGATGATGTTATGAATGTGAATAATATTAGAATGCTTCTTTTAATGATTATGGATTATCAGATTGTCAAATAAAGTGACATGTGAATCACTTTCTATCCTCAGAGATCAATATTACAGTTGTTATACTGTTGAAATTTCGGCATAAACGATATACGGATTTTTTTTTTTATCCTTAGTCACACCATAAATACTATACTATGAACAAACAAAAACAAAAAAACAAAAAAAAAAACAAACAACAAAAAAATAATAGGAGAAAACCATATAGTAAAACTTGAAAACTTAGAAGAGTTGAGAAAAATTCATGATGATCCGCCTCTCGGGATCTGTCCTCCTTTATATATTCATTCATATAATAGCTAGTACAATATGGACTTTAGTTGCAGTTTCTTCAACAATTTTTAGCTACTTTACATTTATGTTATAACTACACTGACTGATATTGATGATTTGTAAAGTTGATTGTTTACTTTTTTGCCGCGGAGGTAATGTGAATATGATGTAGTTTGGAGACGGAGCTGTTAGGTGGACAACAATGATGTTATGGATGCAAATAATATTAGAGGTGCTTCTTTTAATGATTATGGATTATCAGGTTGTCAAATAAAGTGACATGGGGATCGCTTTCTATCTTCAGAGGTCAATATTATAGTCGTTATACTATCAAAATTTAAGTAGAAACGATATATGGATTCCTTGTTTATCTCTAGTCACACCATAGATACTATAGTATGAACACCAAAAAAAAAAAAAAACAATAAGAGAAAACTATTTAGTAAAAATTGAAAGCGCTGAGAGCTTAGAGAAATGACAATGATCTGAGATAACAAAGAATTCATCCTCCAAAGTTAAACATATTTTGATTCTAAAATAAGAATAGAACAAAGAGGGTAAATTTACTTTCCAATAAAAATAAGAAGTGACCCACAATCACATAACCCATAGAACCTCAGTTGACTTCTCCCAACCTTAATCTTCCCTATGTAGTCCAAAATTCAATATTTACATCAGGAACTCCACTAGGTCAAAGCATCTAGATATTTAAAGTTCTTAGCCACGATCTTCCCATGTCAGTCCATATGACTTGGCAATACAACACATACTCACAGAAGAAGGTATCACTCTCCCCTTGTCACTCACTCTTCCTCTTCCATCAAGAATACTATCCTTCTATAAAATATTTTGGTCATGAATTTAGAACATGAAGAAATTGTAGCTAATTCCCAACATCAATAAATGGCCTTGTTTTATCAATAATACAAAGCCTTTAACCACAGGTAGTTGCTAATCAGTAGAATGGTCCTGGCCTTCAAAGTTAATGTGACCAATATGAAACAAGGTAACGATGTGCAACATTGTCCAAACATTCTTCTATTTCAATCTAAATGAGTATCATCAAACAATTGATACTATAAAAAAGTTATCAGGAAAATTGAATAAACTACCATGCAGCTCACCAAGTATCACAATGCCAAATGCAAGTAAGCAACACCAAAAACCATAACCACATTCAACAAATTTCACCTACCTATATCAAAAATAAGAAAAGATCAAACACCACACTTCCCCATTTGAATACCTGTTGGAAAAAAATAGCATTTTATTTACTAAATAGTCAATAATATCATTAAACAATTCCTTAGACTCTAATTTAAAGTGGAGAAATTCTTGTAATCTTTGTTATTTTAGATGATTTTCCATGAGACCTTAAATCTAATAGAAGTTTCTCTCTCCCTTACTTTGAAGTAGAGAAGTTTTTCATGCTCACTGTGTTTGAGATATGGTTTCATGTAGAAGCAAAACTTTTTGATTTTTTTAAAAAGCTCATCTCATGAAAATAGTGTTCTCATGTTAATTATCATTTTTTTTCCAAGGTTCATCTGTCATAGATCCAGTTGTGACCAAATACATTGCTTCAGGACTCAGCTGAGAAGCTATGCCCCTGGAGATTTTGTAGCCTTGAAAACTTTTTGAGAGCATTATAATGTGGGTCAGTTGTGAGCAAACTTTTTGAGAACATCATGTAGGAACTTTATAGTGTGGGTTAGTAATGCACACATCATGAAATAGGTCTTTATATGCAGCAGGTGTGCTGGACAGATGATATTGTACAGGTTGTAGATGTATCAGTTTATAGATTAAAAAAAAAAAAACCTTTAAGCAGTGTTTTTAAAATGTTGTGTAAACTAGACATTACACAACATTTTTAAAAATGATGGACAAAGTCTAGTTTGCATAGGGTTCTTAAAACACTTCCTAAAGTCAAGGACTTTTCCCAATGTACCTCAAAACAATGTTTAAAAAATGCTATCTATATTTATAGACAACATTTTTTAAAAGTTGTCTATAATTAGCTTGTTTTATATTTAATGCATGTGGCTGGACTCAATGAACTAAGTTGGGGTAGAAACCTTTCACCTGACCCTGACCAAAACATGGTTGTTCTTTAGGCACCGGTGTGCAACCCTTGAAAGGGGTTTGACCTAGACTAGTTTGAATTGTGTTGGTTCATGAGTTCTGATATCCACACCCCTCCTAACAGTTTGTGGAGTGAACTGGTTAGGATGTAAAATGCTTTTGTCATGCATACATTATTGATATTGTGTTCCTGATTAATTATAGACTTGTTTTTATAAAAATAAAATAAAATTACAAAAGTTTTCAAACATGTGACTATTTTATGGTTCAAAAATTTCATATAAAATATATTGTTTTCTATGTGTTATGTTCAATGTTTTTATACAAATTTTGTCTTCAAATAAACAAAAAATCATATAAAAAATTTCTCAAAAAATTCATAATATATATATGATTTAATATTTAAACATGGAAACAAACTAAAAAAACAAGAATTTTGAATATAGAAATAAAACCAAATATAAAAAAAAAAAAATCAGATACATGCTTAAAAGGAAGCTACACAAAAATATAAAAAATTAATTTATTTCTAAGAAAATCCAAAATAAATCATAGAATAATAAACAATATAAAAAAAATTATCACACCTATCAAAAAGGGAAAGAAACTCTTGAAGCTTTGATAGGACTCACGTGCAACACGTTTCTAGGTTTTTTTTGTGCTACACTTCTGTAAGGAAAGATTAGAAGGTAAAAAAATTGCAAGAAAAGGTGGTCAATTGGTGGCACACGTTTTTATTTTTTATTTTTCCTTTTGGGGCTGCTCTTTCGTGGGAAATATAATGTTGACAACTGACTTAATAAAGTGTGCCATACAGTCTTACCACATGTCAGCCCCTAGTCTGGTCACATGTATGATCACACTAATTTTGATGCCGAAACGAAATGATTATAGTTTTTCTTTGTATTATCATAGGAAACGCGACCAAATTAGGAAGAAAGTCATTTAGAAAGACTTTTAGGGAGAGCAAATCCTCTACAATAAGCTTAAAATACATTAAACGGAAAACTGTTTTCAAAACAGAACATATATACAGAAAAATCCAAAATTCAATCTTGGACAAGAGTTTTAATACACATGTCACATTGTAGACTTGGAAGCAGGCCACTCTTAGCCACATGTTGTTCTTTAACGGCAGTTTCTATTTAATGTATTTTAAGCTTACAGCAGAGGATTTGCTTTCTTCAATATCCAAGGCCATTTATGTCTTAGGATGACGATTTAAGCGGTGGTCAACCGGTAACCGCCGATGTTAATTTGATATTCCATTCATACCCTTACTAGGTGAGGTACTTTTCGTCTTTCCCAATTCGGACATAAGGCAAAATGGAGAGCATTTTGGTCATTTAATTCTGAATAAAGAATTTCGCTCCAGGACAAGTTTAGGGGACTTGATTGACAAGCGCCAGTAGATACTGGTGTTACAAATAGAGAGCGCCCGCAGAATTTGGTGCAGTTATGCTTTTGGATTCCGAAGGGGTAGGTGAAGAACAAGCAAGAAGAGCTTTCTTTCTTCTGGTAACGAAGAACTCTGCCTCTCTTTGTCTCTCTCTCTCTCTGTCTTTCTCTTGTTATTTATTTGGTTTCTTTTGATTTTTAAGTGTTTTTTTGGGTTGTTTTTTGTTTAGATCTCAATGAATGATTCATCTGGGTTGAAAATTTGTGGGCTTTTTGTGTGTGTGTGTGTAATCAGCAGCAGACATGGCTTCAGACCCAAAATTTTATTTGTTTGATGATGTCGTGAAGCACAGCCAACACAAAGATTGCTGGATTATAATTAATGGGAAGGTTTGTGTTTGTGTATTTATGGATTTGTTCTTGTTCATGTTGTTTTGGATCTTTGCTAATTACCCTTTTTTCATTCCTGTTTTCTGATTTGTTTGAGATTAATTTTTGGGTCTATTAGTTAGGAATTTTGTGGACATGTATTAGGATCTGACTTGAACCTGGTTTTTTCAAAGAAATCGATGGGTAATCAGTTATAGTTGACTTCAGAAAGTGGTGATATGAATATTTATTTTTGATTTTGTTCTTTTTTAGACTTCTATTTTTCAGTTATTCATTGTTGATGAAGCTATGAATGATGTTTTGCTCTGTTCTAAAATAACTGGAATTTTGTAGTTTGAAGGTCCAAGAGGGATAGGTAAGAGCGGGATAGCGCTGAAACTGTAGAGTTTTCAGCTTGAAATAGGACCGAAAGGTTCTGTACTGTGTGAAGTTTGATTTGTTGGGTTGGCATAGGAATTCAACCCAAAGAAAAACCCAAACATGAAAATTTCCGGGCGAAGGTGAGCAACATGAACCGTATCCACATATGAGGTGGATATAATTTTCTGACCCATTTTGTGAAACCATTGGATCCGAACTGTATCTGCATATGTATTAGGATTTAAGGGTATTTATATGTTTTTGTTCTAGGATTGTGTGCGGGGTGAGAGGTTCTTAAAACTGCAAATCTGTCTTTGGATGAGTTTTCTTCCTAATAGTGAGTTTTCTCAATGGATCCGTGGTTTTTCTCCAAATTGGAGTTTTCCACGTAAATCTTGTGTTGTGCGTGATTTCTTTCTTTGTTTTGCTTGTTGATTTTATTGCATCTCATTTTTTTTTTTGTGAAGAAAGAAGGTAAAATGATCCTAATGGGTTCCTCTCTCTATAACCTTGTTGGGTTTCTGATTTTGATGAAAAATTCAGATAATTATGGAAGTAGTTGTTTTCAAGCTGTAAATGAAGCAACTTTCTTGTGAATTGAGGAGGAAAAAAAAGTAGGTTCTCTCTCGTGAATGGTTTCATTGAAGAATTTATTATTTTCATTTTTTCGGTAGGCAAACATGGTGGTTACAATGTTTAATGGTAAGTGAGTAAGAAATATAATATAATTCTGTGATGTTTCCACTAGGTTGCTCAAGCAACAGATAATCAGCATCATGATGCAGTTCTTCTAATATAAAATATTGTTCAAGTATGTTCAGCTAGATTATCAACAATATGTCTGTAGGTACTTATAGACAAGTTCTCATAGGAGGCGGTCCCACCCCCACACTCAAATAGGTGAATATATCAAGTGTGTACTACAATTAAATGCACCACTTATAAGGGTTATAGATCTATTAAGAGTTCTAAAACTCATCCTTATTAAATTGCAGTATGCATTGTCTACACTATAGAGATTGGCACAAATGATAGTGTCACTCGAGTTGCCCAGTGACTTGTTTTTACCCATATTAACCTATTTCATGGGATTGCCAATCACATAGGTTGGGTTTTCATCACTATCAACTCATGATTTAGGCTAAGTCACATCCCCTTGATGTTTCCATTACTAACCCTTTAGTTAGTAGTTTAGTAAGAGGATTTGCTAAATTCTTTTCTGACCTTACATAGTCTATGGATATAACCATGATTCCAAATTTCGATTTTGATTAATGTTTCGTCTAGGGGTGTTTCAAAAATTTTGGGAAAATTTTGATGTTTCGTTTCAAAATATTGTAAAATTTATAGAAAATTTTGATTTATTAATTAATAATGTTTATTATATATATACTATAATATTAAGTAATAAAGTAATATATTAACTAATAAGGTAATATATTTTTTCATTAATCTAAAATGCATTTTAGTAATGTATTAAGTTATTAACTTAGGGTTTTAAATAATTTAAGTTATTACTTAATACAATTATTAAGGTATTACGTTATTATGTATTCAATATTAATTAATACAGCTATTAAGGTATTTAATTGTTAAACAATAGGATTATTAGGTTGTCAATATAATTATGGTAATTACATCTTAACTCTTTCCCTTTGTAATAAAAATTATAAAAACCCTAGCGAGCTGTTCAATACCGAGAGCGAGAGATGGAGAGAGGGGCTGTGAGAGAGAAGACCTCTAGTGCCTAATGACTCCGGTGACAAGATGTGAAGAAGACGGCGACATCTGGTGACCAAGACAGTGTTTTACTTGTAAGTATTTTTTTTTAATTTAAATTTCTTCTTATTAGGTTCTTCTTCTTCCTCTCTTTCTTCTAGTTCCTCTTTTTCTTCTTCTTTGCTATTCTCTGTGATTTAGATATGTTCTTATGTGATGTTTCGATATATTTCGAGAAATATCGGCGAAAATTTGGATTTCCCTGGTTTTTCATTTCGACCTTCCAAATTTTTCCGAAATTTCGTCGAAATTTTGAACCATGGTTCCAATCTTTACGTACCCTGTTTTCGAACAGCTCCTATTAACTCCAGAGAATTCAGACCAGACATATATTACCTGTCCGAATAAAGTCCCTTGAGAGATCAATAGTCAAATTTTAGAAAGAGTTCCTCTTATTGAAGAGGAGGAACCCTATTGTGTATTGACATTGAAGAATTAAATAAAATTCAAAGCTGCTCATGTTGGAGCTCTACAAAACCCTAGTTGAGGAGTCCTAGGTAAGTTTTGGTGGAATCCAAAATCTGTATCAGGTACGAACATCATCTCGTTGTTCCTCTTCCACTTCATATTCTTC
>JAOXJP010171920.1:0-12657 GCA_025762735.1 Platanus orientalis
TTCCATTGCCGGGATTTGAACCCGGGTCGCCTGGGTGAAAGCCAGGTATCCTAACCGGACTAGACGACAATGGATGAATAGATACAGAATATTTGTCAAATGATCACATAAGTTATGGTCCTTATGGAACATTTACCTGACCCCATCGTGAACCGGGTCCGAGAATAAACATTCTCAGTTGGGACAACCCGTCAGTCAAGTTTGGAGCACCGAACCGTTTGGCAGGACCAACTTCCTCATCAGCTCGAAGTTGTGCTTCAGGGCAAATCACTGAGTAGAATTTTTTAGCTGGTTGGAATGATATCATGTTTGAGTAATCGCAATAGTAATGTGGGTCAAGTAGAGAATTTAGTACCCAACATAGATGGGTCCCCCGCTTATCTTCTAGGCGGACCCATGATATTCAACGGTTGGATGGAGGGAAATGGAACATATCCCAATCAGGCATCATGAATTCACTGAGGAAGATACTATTGTATGCCATAGATACTATATGAATGGTGTCCTATCTCGAAACACGAGAAAAAAAAATTCCTATTCCCGCACATCCGTCGCTCGTTTCGGGTTGTTCCACCAAATTCAGTAAATCACACCACATCATAACAAAGCTCACCAATACAATAGTAAAGTGCATCAGTATTATGACTCATGCATGCGATGCACCCAAGCGTCTCTAAAATTTACTACTCACTCATCCACCTTCACCCCATCCACTATAGCCAAGGCCAAGTACCCATGCACATTCTTCGGATTCACCAAACCCAAACCCTGAACCTTAATTGGTTCATTTTTTCACCCTGGTTCGTTCCACACCACCCCTGGTGACACCTTCATCGGGTACTGCATCTTCACATTGTAGTGTTCCATCCCCTTCATAGGTCCACTCTAGGGTGGACTCCACCCAAGTAACGGCTGATCGCGTGCCAGACATACACGTGTTTCAATTTGTGCTTCTCTTTAGCATTGCTCACGATACTTTTAATTTCCATCGTTGGATCGGCCTTGTTTTTTAATTTCGTGTTTTCTCTTATCCCAATCAATCCAAGCAACGGTTGTTGTTTATTCACGTCTTGATTTTCATGGTCTTCTTATAGTGAGTCATCCTCGATGGATTGTCATCGATCGACAATGAAATGAACTTAGGGGGAGACCCACAGGCAGCGAGCCTCTCCTGGTCGGCTTTGACGCTTCTTGGTGGAGGTGCACCAGTCGAAGTAGTCAACGATTCTCGAGAGTTTCTCCCCGTAGCGTTGATGGAAGGTTTTGAGATGGAGTTTAACGGCACCAATGGGATCGGTGATGGTTGTGAAGGAATCGAGGCAAGTGTTGATAGAAGAAAAAAAATTTGTCAAACCGATTTCAACCAATATGACTCGATAAATATGGGTTTGGTCCTTGCCTCACGTAGTAGGATTTTAGCATTAAATGAGAAAAGATAAAAAAGAATGTATGAAGAATAATATTATAAGCATTAAATGAGAAGAGATAAAAAAAAAATAATGTATAAAAAATAATATTATAATTGCAAATAATTACGAATACAATGATTTTGTATACATATCATTCTAGTTTGTCGTTCGCATTTCCTTAATATGATGGAGCTCAATCAACAATTAGAGAGTTTAAATCGAATTCTCACAGGCCGTGCTTACAATTAATGTTATTCCTAATTTATTTTACACTTACTCATAAATAAATAAAAAGACTATTGAGATATGATTATGTATTTTTTCTTTGCCATCTTCACTGTTTATATAACCTTTGATACGGTTACTCAACAGTCTAGGATTTTTCGTGACCATGTTGGAGAACACATCATATCGAGACATTCGTTGGCTATCATTGCACGTAATCTAATATGATTCATTTTCTTCTTTGTTGACTCTAACAGTTACCTTTCAAGTATCGAGCACTTATGGTTCTTTTGTCTTTTATGCCATATCACTCTTTCTTTCTCAAGGAAACTCTAGTCACATGTCCTCAGAGTAGTGGTTAATTTCAAAAATAGGGTAAATAGCAAGCGCTGACAAAAAGGGAGTGGGTTAATGAGGAGGATTTTTGTAATATCCCACATCACCTAGCTTAAAGGATCATATGTTTATACATGGTTTGACGCATTTTCGGGAAAGTGAACCTTGTTGACGCCCAAAAAAAAAACCGGGTCGGGAGAGTGGCCTTATGTTGGGATGCCTAGAACCGGACAATATTAAGCTAAGTCATACTGGGTGTTACAATTGTTTCGTGTCTCCACTTGTGAAGCAAGAGTTCAAGCTCATCTTGGGAGTTGCCTTGGAGAGAAGCTCATAAGGGGCCTTCGATTAGAGAGAGGAAAATACTGTACATGATTTGATTGTCTTCGTTTCCATTATTTGGTTTGAGGTGGGATCCGTCTAGTTTCGACTAGAAGGAATTGGTCTCTAGAGGGATTTCTCACCCTTAATTTCTCATTTGCTAGGACATTTACCATTGCTTGAACCGAAAGCACACCATGAATCGAACATCTCTGAAGAAAATCACAGACCCATTGATAAAATTCAAAATTCAAGAAAGAGAAAAGAAAAAAAAAAACATGGATAACCTCTATGCTTTCAAAATTCAAGAAAGAGGAAAAATGAACTATCTCTAAAGAAACACAAATATCATATTAATGAAGATTGAACTAAAAATAATTGAATACAACTTATACTTGAGAGTGCCAAGAGAGACCACGTGTAGACTGTTGCTCTCCTAAAACACAGCACCAATCAAAATTCCTTCAATTGGGCTAGAAGTTGCAGTTGACATCAATATGACATTGTCAAGTACTCAATCTGCAACTTGTGATTTTCTAGGTTTCTTGTCTTCCTTAGTTTTAGAGTTGGGTTAACCAATTCATCCGTAGCAAAGCTATGCTTGCACGCAATCAGATCCTTTTGGACCTACCTTTAAGGTGTACTCATGTGACAATTTTACTAAAGTAAGACAAACCCAGGTTTTGATGTAGCTTATGTTAGACTTCCTTCATTTTCATAGTTGATATAAAGTAATGTTCAGCTTCTTTTGAAGAACTTGATGTAGTATATGACAAGCAGCCATTAAGGCTCCATCTTATAGATTTGGGTAGGATCTTGAACTTATCATGATCGCATTGATCATCTTAGTTAAAGTGCGGTTCTTCCTTTCAACAACTCCATTTTGTTGTGGAGTGTAAGGTGTTGAGATTTCTCTATGGATTCCACAGTCTTCACAGAACGTAATAAATTCGGTATCCATATATTCTTGATAATTGCTTTAAAATGTGTTATTATCTTAATTGCAATAGGCGTTATTGTATTTTTTTATGTGTATTTTTATATTTATACTAAATTATGCATATTCTCTTGTAGGAACTCAAAAAAATCCCAATTAGAGTAACAAAGCTTACTTATGGAGATAAAGTTAAAAGATGATGGAGATCAACACCAACCAATATTCTAATCAAGCATCTAAGGGAATTCAAAGGTCAAGATTTCAAAGAGAATGATGATTGGATATTAGACCAGCTCAAGCATGGTTCAACCAAGTCAAAAACATGTAGGGCTCACTTGAAAGAATATCTTTACTCCAAGCCTAAATTAGAAGAAAAAAAACGCTAAAAAAATGTTTGAGTCACTCTTAGTATTTTCATCACAACATTTAACTCACAACTTGGATTAAAGCAAAGTTGGATGCATTGGAAAGAAGATTCAAAGATCTACAATTTAATATTTCACGAAGGTTACCATATTCAAACAATTTAAGGATCAAGGATCTCTCTCAACTTTTTTTATTATAAAAGAGGAGCAAAATTTGACGAAATTATCACTTATTCTCCTTTCGTCTCTTTTAATTATTTATGTTTTAGTTTTTCTTCATGGCTCTAGTTGTGAAGATGATGGGCTAAAGGTTTGTCTAAGGTTAGAGTTGAAGTTTGATAATTTATAATGTTATTTTGCTTTGATTATTGAGGTTTATTGTGATAGTTGTTTTAATTGAATGGTGTATTTTATTTTATTTATTGTTCATGTCTATAATTTTTTTTATTGTGATTTCAGTATACATTGAATGCTTAGAAAATCCCTCTAACTTGTTCACAATTGCATAGTTGTTTTCAACATTCAATTATACAATTATCTTCTTATGCAAATGTTATTGTGGTTTTAATAGTGTGACCTTTCAGTTAGATAAAATCTCCAATTGATTCTTTTGATCCAAAATAAAGTATAAATTCTTAAATAGATCCTTAAAACCTTGGTTCTTCTTATTCTTGTTTATTTCATCATTTTATTTTTGTGTCATACTATGGTGTGGAAACCCTGAATTAAATTTCTTTTCTTTTCTTTTTTTCTGTAATCTTTATTTTTGTTACACAAGTTAATCCATATGGATTTAATATTGTGTAGTACTACAACACTTGTATATTTGCAAATAAGACAACCCTAGATTGTGGTTCATAAATTTGGATCATTAGTTAAGGTGTAACAATTCCCCTCCTTTGTCTGATATCAGAACTTTAATCTTCAAATCAAGATGGTTCTCAACTTTAGTTTTGTAGGTCTTGAACTTTTCAAATGCTTCATCCTTAGCCTCTAAAAGAAACACATAAGTGTATTCGGATGCATCTTCGATGATGTTTATGAAGTATCGCTTTCATCATTTGGTAAGTGTATTAAGTCATTTCACAAATGTCAGTGCAAATAAGAACTAAAACATTTGATGATCTTTGCACACTTGTGAATGAACTGCACGTGATTTTTCATTTATTGCATATGATGCATTTGTTTTTTGTTGAATCACCAAGATTGATAATTAATCCCAGATTTGTCATATATTTGATTTTATTATAATAAACATGTCCTAATTTACCATGCCATAGATTATAAGACTCAATCAAGTAAGCAGAAGTAGAAGGCATTTCATTAATAAAGCTTAAACATTCCAGAGGTGGTTAATACCTTGCATATAAACACATCATGTTTAGTAAGAATATATCTATCAGACTCAAACACAATCTTGAATATATGCTCTCTCATAAGAAATCCATAAACCAAGTTCTTCCTGATGTCTGGGATATGCTAAACTTCTCTAAGGGTAACAATCTTCCTAGAGGTAAACTATAACTCCACTATGCCATTTTCAATTACCTTAGAAGATGAAGGGTTTCCCATAAACATGTTCATGTCATCCCCTACTAGCTCTTAGGAGGTAAACAAGTCTTTGTTTCCACAGATGTGTCATGTGGTGTTGTCAATTTTATTATACTCGCAAGTGCATGAATCTATTCAATAGTATAGTTCTGGCAAGTAAAGGTCGAACCCACAAGAACTTAAGTGAATAATCTCAAAGAAGAAAACTTATTCCAATTAGCTTTACTAAACCCTAATCTAGCCAAAAGATTTGGGATTATCTTAAACTAAAATTGATTCAATTAAACATGCAAATAGTAAATAAGTGACCCTATAATTAGCAATATAAATCTGAAGGAAATAACAGAGAATAAGCGACCCTACAATTAGCAATATGAGATCAAAATATTAATCCAAAACTTAAGTTGAATCATGGAGAAAATACGATTAAAATCATACTCAACATATATCCATGGAGAATTTAAAGGAAAAGAATATTAGTTGCATTATAACTCAATAATTTAAAAAATAATTAGAGATCATAGGTTTGTTTACAACTATAGAGCTTCATCTAAGCCTTAGACAATGGAATTAGTCACTCATGAAGGCTTTGTACATTAAAGGATTGCAAAACATGAAAAAAATAAAATTAGTGAATTGATAAATAATTTTACTTTATGTTATTCACTATTGTGTACATGTATTTATATACAAAATTGATAAAAATCTCAAATCTTAGGGTACCTAAATAAAATAATACAATTTTATAAGAATTGGTATCATCCATTCCTAATATCTAAGATGTGAAAGGTGGTTTGATCATCCATTCCTAATATGCAAGATGTGAGAGGTGGCTTGATCATCCATTCCAAATATGCAAGATATGAATGGGGCCTTGATCATACTTTCCTAATATGTAAGATATGAAAAGTGGCTTGTTCATTTATTCATTGATTCAATCAAATCTGATCTTATTCCCTAATTTAAAAAATATAATTGGTTGCTCTCATTAATTGATTAGGCTCATTCAAATCTTGAAGATTGTTTTTTAATTTAAGTTGGATTCAGATCAATTGATTTGAAGTCTATCCTTAAGCCTTGGATAAAGCCCATTAACATGTTAAGCCCACATTACCTACAAAATATGATTAAACTATAATAAATCATAAAATAACGTAAAAGTTAGACTAACAATACACATATGAAAGTATTTTAGTTAACATTTTTCATGCAGATCATGTGGCACCAGTGTTAACCCACCAACCAACTTCCTCTCCCACTACATTGGCTTCAATGATAATAGTTATCATTTCATCATCATGGATCATTCTCTTGTTCTTGTGGTTCTTGTTGTTATAGTTGTCATCATCATCATATTTCCTGTGGTGGCAAGTTCTAGCCATATGCTCTAGCTTTCCATAGATGTAACAATAAATTTTCTCTTCGGCCTCTCAATAAGCTTATTTTTGCCTTTAGCAAGCTTCTTGAATTCTCTCTTGTTGGGTGTAAAATGACCCTTAGGTTTGACTTCCACCACATGTGTCTTCTTATATGGTTTAGACTTTTTATCCTTGTTTCTAGCTAGTTCTTCAACTCATTGATGATGCATCATAATGTCAAGTGCAATGTCATTTCTTTTGTGCATCAATTTAATCTTGTAGTCTTGCTAAGATAGAGGTAGCTTAGAGATCAGCATGTTAACATGGAAGATGGGATCTAGAGTCATCCCTGCGATGGTGATTGCATCAGCAAATTTTTGGAACTCCTTGGCTTGTTCCAGAATAGACTTACCAACCACCATTTTGAATTCTCCATAATTTTGAACATGGAATTTCTTGCTACCTCATGCTTCACACTTATAGATGATAATCACATATTTTAATAAATCCTTTGAATTTTTAGTCGTCTTCGCAAACTAGTTGAAGAGATTATCAGAGAGTGTCTCAAGAATGTAATGGCGACACTTGTAATCAACAACCCTCCAAACAATGTTAGCTTAAGGGTAGCATCAATTTCTTCTTCCGTTGTCTCCTACTTGAAAGGGATAAGTGGTGATTCATCAACCAACGCGTAGAAGACATCATGTTGCCTCATAATGTATTCCATCTTTTCTTCCCATCTCTCAAAATTCTCTCCATCGAATCGGGTTAATTTGAAAGGACATATCCCAGGCTGGCCCATAGGAGTAGACATATATTCAAATTGTTAGTTTTATGGTAGTGGAAAACTCAACAATGATGAAATAATCAAAACTCAGTTGTGGATGAGTATCAATCCCGGACCACAACCCAATTGTGACTTGTCAAGTTAGTCGTAGAACACCTTAGCAGTTGTGGTTCTCTATTTAGTTGCTAGCTAGGTATAGTCACAATCAGCTTTATTCACAATAGGCGATTTCAATTCTAGTGACTCTATTAGGAATGACAGACAAATCTAGTCGCGGTTTAATTTGCAACTTGTGATTTTCTAGCTTTCTTGTTTACTTTAGTTTTAGAGTTGAGTTAATCGATTCATCCAAACATAGAAGGTGTCAATATAAAATTTCTTGAAGATAATTAAGGCCTCCCAATAACATGAAAGGGATTACAGCCAAGCTAACTTCGGGATACAATCTAGTTTCGGTAGAACCCTTGTCTCTCTTTAGATTTTCACTCTCTAACAAAGATGAATGACACCTTGTTGTTCTTAAAGCCTAGAAGTCTTAGGGTTTAGTTTTATAAAAAATAAATCCAGTAGCATAACGACGCTATAGAACAATTTTCTAAAAAAAAAATCATTTAATGGATCAAAGTGATTTCCCTCAAGGAGAATACTAGATCTAAAGATGGTGTTGCTTAGTTGGATCAAGTGATTTCCCTTGATAGAGAGTGTGGATTCAAGTGAAACTTGTTGTCAAGAACTCAAGTTATGCTCTCAAGGAAGAGATATGAGTTCAAGAACTGAATATGCTGAAGAAGAAAGGAAGAGATAGAAAATAAAGAAGATAATGTGCATGATGGTTTCTTCTTTGCTAGAGAAGATCTCTAGAAAATGCACAGTGGCAGCCGATCAACTCTTTCTTCTTCCTCTCCTCTTCTCTAAGAAAACCCTATTACAAAAACTTTCACTAGGTTGATTTGTTCAACAAATGTTTATAAAGGGAGAGGTGTATAGCAGTATGGTAGCCCTAACCCACTCCCACACATCTCTCCTAATTGGAAGGTGGGAGTGGTTTAAGTGCCACTCACTCCACAATTTACGGCAAGTGGTTGATTTATTTATAAATCTACAAATAGGGCAATCACCCCTTCTAAGTTTGAAATATCTCAACAATCCATGATCTTAGAATGCAATACTAATTAAGGCTATGCTTGGTTACAACTAAAAATATAGGAAAACGAAGTGAAGTTTGGGAAAACCACTCAATTTTCCATATCTTGGCAAAGGGACACCTGTCTAGATGTCTTAAAATAGTTGTTAAGTTAGGTCTGCTTTCTCTATTGCATTTCCTTCATGATTCTTATACCCCATGACGTAATCCGACCAAATTGTTCAGATTTTGTTGATGGAGAAGGCATCCCATTTAAATATTGGGTATATAGCCATTGACGAAAGCAAGCTTGTTTACAGTGTTCATCTCACTCGTGCCCAGCATGATGTGGATTGCGGTATCATCTTCACCTTAAACTATAAGTCCCTTCTCAAGCTTGTCTTCCTCTCTTTCTCTATATTTTACAGTTTTGAGTAAAACTTATCGGTTATGATAAGGGTTTGATTTATGGTTGAATAAAAAGGTGGTCAATGGCTCAAGATGATGTTTTTCAAATGTTAGTGTTGTTAAATGTTCTAAAATTTTCTCAGTGCTCTGGTTTGTTTGTTCTCATTGTGTTTCATTATTCATTTTTATAGGATTTTTGTAATTGTTCATTGTACCTATTTGTTCAAATGCATGACCGGGATAAATGAATAGCAAGTATTGTTAATAGTATTTATAGATGGTCTAGTCTTCAAATTTAAGTGGGAAACATTTCTAATGAGATTATTAGTAAATAGGAAGTGTGTAAAAATTGGATACGGATTCTCACAAGAGCTCATGAAGATTTTGATTGTCGCCCATTAAAAAAAAGTTTGATTTCCAAACCTTTGATGTTCCTAATTTAGTTTTGAGTGCATTATAATTAGATTCTATGAAAATAAAAACCTTTAAACTTGTTAACGTCACCAACGGTTTTGGACACAATAATTGTATTACTAATATTTGTAAAATTTTGAGGGAGAAAAAGGACAATAGGGAACTTACAGGTCTAAACATAGTTTGTAGAACTTCAGAAAATGTTGTTTGGAATTATTTGGATTAAAGCTTCTATATTGGATCCAATCCCCTTATGGTATTGTTCCCCTTAGCCACCTCATCCACACCAATTCTTTTATGTTTGCCCACATCAAGATTAGCGACACATCTTTATAAAAAAATAATTGTTAATTTTGCAAGCAAACCCAATTGAGTATCCAATAACCAATTTCTTTTGTTTTACAATTAAAAGAAAATAAGATTGCAACAAGAAAGCAAAAAAGCCCCAACAATGCAAGTGAAAAAAGAAAAGAAAAAGAAAAATTACAAAATTAGATATATAACTAGTACATACTAAAACTAATTGATCAAGTTGCCACCCCTAATACTGTCTAGCTAAACCAATAGCGATACAGACATACTCAATACAATTAGACAAACAAGGAATTCTAAAAGCATTGTTAATTATAAGCATTACAAGCAATACAAAAAAAACCATATACTTAATTTATAACCAGTACATAATTGCCTCGGCCCTTCATGGTTTGTCATTTGAAGCTTACAACCAAAAAAGTTCTCACCATGCATTTGATAATCTAATCCCCTTTTCCTCATTTCACAATTCAATTTTTTTTTATGGTTTTTCTAACTCTTTCCTACTATTGTATTTATGCTTTACATCCTATAATAGAGGGATTTTTTCTTTCCCTATTAAATATAACATTTGTATGTGTGGATGGACATTGATAACAATCATGACCTTAAGATAGAGGCATATGTAACAATTACGTGTACATGCTATTCAACTTGTATTGCATTATATATATACTATTTGGATTTGCTCATGTTATGTATGTTGGTTGTTAATGCATTTCAAATTAGTAACGGATCATCCAAATACCCAATGTAAAGATAAAAAAAAAAATGTGGACAGGAGTATGTTGGAGTGCTTATGTCATCAAGTTGTAGAGGGGCATAAGATCCCCCATGGATTTAAGGATCCAACTTATAACATAGTAGTCAATCTATTGAACAATGAATTTACCTTGGTTACACCTCTCACCAAACAACATGTTCAGAATAGAATAAAAACACTAAAAATTCGGTTCAAAGCAATACATGAAATAGTCCATAAAAGTGTGTTCGGTTGGGACTCAATTAATAAATAAATAAATAAACATTGTGTTGGATGATGAAGTGGGAAATATTTACGTTGTGGTAAATTAACATGTGATATGTATGTCAATTACTTAATATCATCAAAATGTAGAGACGTTTAAAGGTGCTCAATCTTAAGGATAAAAGGTATGGTCTTTACAAAGCAATGTGTGAAGTGTTTGCAGATTGCATTACTATTAGATAATATGCAAGGCATTAAAGTAGGGGAGGTTATGCCAATAGCCATTATGCTCCTAATTCTATTGATGTGGGTCTAGAGAATCTAAGTTTTGATGAGCAGGCAACAAATACCAATGTTCCCACTACTCCCAACTCCCTTAAAATTCTTACTTGTGAATCGATTAGAGAAGGGAGTGATATTGGTAGATCAACTCGAATAGGGAATTCAGGAGCGAGGAGGTGAATGAGGCAAGAGGTATTTATGTTGATGACATGGATTTCATGATAGCAAACATTAGATTAATGGCTAATGTAATGGATCATTGTACTAATTCTATCACACTTGATTGTACATCACTTATGAAAGCTATTATAAAGGTCTAAATATAAATCTAGGCTTGGTCAATTCTACCTTTGAGTATTTATATTCTGATCCTGTTAAGTATTGGATCTTCATGACCTTCAACGTAGAGTCTAGATACAACTACTTTGTTTGCCATCTTAATCATTGAACATATTAGTTTTTTGATATTTACTATTATGGATAATTATATAAGTACTTGCATAGGTTATTCTGCAAGTTTATGGATGAACATGCTTTGTGGATGGATGTCAATGAACAATTTAATGGATTAGTAGGTTAATGACATGTTTATGGATGAATTGGTTACTAAAGAAGTTTTTAAATGAACAAGCTAATGACCTTGTTCATTGACAAATATCTAAATAGGTTAATGTCATGTTTATAAATTAATAAGTTTTTTTAACAATTTTAAGACTGAACAGATTAATGCCCTATTTATGGACGAGTAGTTGTATGGATAATATGTTATAGATGAAATAGTTATTGAACATGTTTATTTGTAATAAACATGTTAATGAATAGGTTATTAATGACATTATTTATGGATGAAAAAGTTTTAAATAGGTTTATTATGATCTATTAAAAAACAGGTTTATGAGAAATAATTATATAATTTGTTTTTCTAAATTACTTTTTTAATAACCAAATAGTATTTTCCTACAGTTTCTTATTGCATTCTAAATCAACAAACAAGATCACCACATGAACACATGATGTATGTGGAGAACCCTAAATAGAAGGAAAACCACACTATGCAGGATAAAAAATGCATAAAGCCCTAACAATTCTAATCGTCGAAAAATACATATATTTACCCTAAAAAATTTAGGATTAATCTACCATCACATAAAAGTATGATTTTATCCTTCGGTTTTTAAAACATTATCTCCAAATGACGCAATAAGGTGATTGCAATATTGTATACCTCAAAGTGTCATGTTTTTCCTACACTTTTCATGCATCCTATTACTTATTAGGTGTCCCACAAAATCTTTGCTTATTAAGATTTGTAGCTATAACACCCCACATCATGATATACATATTACTATACATGCATCACACTTAGAATGCTAACACATGTCACATAAGTTCTATACACACATAAGACCATTTTAATGCACATATGCTGATTTGATCATTGACACAACTTTAGAAAAGCACCAACAAAAATATAGAAAGAATATGAGTCAAACTTATCAATTTGGATAGACATGAAATTTTATAGTCTGCATAACAAACGGCAAGCGAAACAACAATCAAACGAAAAAGTTAAAGGCAATTTACTAAGCAAGAAAAAAAGGTCAAGGACATGACAATTTTTTAAGTTGTCCTAGACGGATGGCACAACTTCATAAGGCAATCTGTATCAATCCCATAAAAATAATCCTACAAATAATATATACTTAGAAAGATCAATGAGTCTACTTTTTAATGCGATAAACGACGAGTGAATTGAAGTTTCCTAGAAAAAGTTATTACAGTTTTCTTAAAAAATGTCTATATCATCTGGTGTTGTCTGAATCAATAGATTTTAGGGTAACTTTAAAAATACACCAATAAAC
>JAOXJP010171931.1:0-26681 GCA_025762735.1 Platanus orientalis
TTTCTCTCAACCCCTCACATGAGGTGAGCATTCTACCTTCTCTCTCTCTCTCCTTCTTTCTTATCTCCTGTCTTCTTTGATAATATCTTCTTTATTTCTTGTTTACTTTTCTTGTGGACTGTTGTTCTACATCAGTTGTGGTGACAAAACAACCCAAAAACAAAAACTAAAATTACTACCATGTCCCAAACTCTAATAACTTATAAAATTATGAAATAAAACAGAAACTCTCATAAAAGGACTCCACTCTGCATCTTATGATCTTCAAATGATGTGACAAAGATACTCCTCCATGTTCTTCTCATATAGACCCCACCAAGGCCATGTGTGGGCCCCAATTGGCTCGAATGTCCGCATCACCCAACTTGCTGATTATTGAGCCTGCATAGATCAAATGGAGATAGCAAAATAGAAAAATGAACTGGGATATGATTGAGAGAAGTCTGTGTTCCCTCTTTTGGCACTTCGACTGAGCTGCTCAGACCAAGTGATGTAGGATTGCCTAGGGCCATTATAAAGCTGTGGGTTAAGGGCCCAATAGAAGCTTCAAAAATTTCAGATTCTGGACTGGTTTAAAAGGTCTTTAAAGTTCAATGCTAGGCTGTTCTGAATAGGACAAGACTTGGCGCACTGGTAGAGGAGTATATGAAGAGTAATCCCGCCAAGTTTCAGCCCAAAAGAGTTTATAAAACAGATAAAATCATAAAACTCAGGTCTGGGCTTGTGAACTCAGCAGAACAGAAAGTGAAGCAACAAATCAGAGTATAGGCTATAAGGTATTAGGGTTTAACAGAAAACAAGAAGGCATAACTTTGATATATTGGATGTTATGATTCAGCAAATCAGCCAATCAGATGTTGAGAGTTATAAAGTAATAAAGGATTTTAGGTCTGATAGGACTAAGATAGACTATCAGAAATGGAAAAACCCAAATAAAGAGAAGAGAAAACAGTCCACGGATGTCTCAGAAGTTAGGGTTCCAGCAACTTATCTTATGCAGCCTGGAATGGGTTAATGACCAATGTGTGACAGAGGAATACTCCAACAATTGAGTAGCACTTGGTGAAGCTTCAATAAGTCTTCTTAAGTGCAGTGGTGTGGTGATGTGTTCAGAGACTAGCAACAACAATTAAAAGACAGCACTAGCAGCACTAGATCAAGAGAGAATTAGAAGATAGGAGGAGAGGATCATAGCAGCTCCAAGCTACTGTTGATTACCCCTGTTCGATTGTGGATTTTGAAGGAATGAAGTCCAACTTTCCCTAAATTAAGCCCAATTTATATTAAAAAATCAATCTCTTTATTCACTGCATAAAACATAGGGGTGGGGAGTCTTTTATAGAGTTACATCATGTGGCTGGTTTTAGCAACAGTTTGGATAGCGTTCAAGAAAGAGAAATGCAAAGACTCGTAAACATGCTAAAACTGGAGACTAAAAACTCTTCTAATAGACCTTTCCTAAATTAGAAACCTTTAACAACTTTTGAGAAGGATCTTGGGATACTCTTTAAGCTGTTAACCAGGTCTAGTGTGGCCCCCTTTTATTGACTATAAATACTCCAAAACCCTACCCAATGATCAGCTGTAATTGGACCTATTTGTGGACCAACTGAACTTCACTATATTATGAAAAGAACCTCCTTTATTTGGAATAACTCTTGCCCTGTTTTACCTTTATACATGCTCTATTATATGCCAAAACCAATCTCATAACCCCCATTAAAAGGTGGCAATGGGCTACTGCCTGCAGATGCTTCTACATCACCCACTCTTTCTCTCTGAGCTCAACAATCTTAAGGATCTCTTCCTGCACTGGCAGAGTCACTTTTGCAGTAATGGATAAAATTCTCAGATTGCAAACCTAAAAGTGATTGGAATGCTTCTTTTTGGGTCACATACTGGTCTATGGGCAGATTAGAAGTTGAAGAATCATGAGGAGTAGAATATCTAATCGCTTGAAGCTCTTCATTTTGGTTGCCTCCGGGATGTGATCCATATTAATTCTGATCGTTTATCTTGTGATGCTTGCTAGAACTTGTCAGATGCACATTTGACTGGGCCACCCTTCCAACTTGATATAGCCTTGAAAACAATGTCTCGTGACTGACTAGATCTTGTTGAGCTGGCCAAGTTTTCCATTTTGGCAGAAATCTCTGACCCTGTACAGTGCACAACTTCATCACCCTGATTCTTCATAAGAATCCCCAGCATTGACAATTAATAACTTCTCAGAATCCTCGCCTGAACTCCCAGAATCACATGAGTTTTATATGTGTGAGCATGGAGAGCTATTTTCTCTTCCTTAAAAAATAGCTCCTGATCTTCATGAACTACTTTGGAATCCTCCAGGGACCTTTTATCCAGACCCACTTTGGGGTTATGAAAATGGGCCTTTTGGTCTGCACACCTAGAGGCTGTCTCTTTCCACTGAAATGATCAACTGGACCTTGCTTGTGGATTTGATTTTTATAGAGATGTTCTAGGGGTACATTGGTCCATGGAACAACACTGAATTAATGCAGCTTTAATGGGCTGGCTACCTGATGCAGCACACCTCCCAAAATACCAGTCCACAACTAAATCAAGGCAAAGGCTGAAATGGAGAAGGTATAGAGTCTGTTGAATATGGGTCAAGTGACTTCTAGATAATTAAATCAGATGTGGAATAAAGGTTACAATAGGGTTCTGATTTGAGTGTAAACGGCTAGATACCAATTGGGTTTTTGTGGGTTGTATAAGTCTGGGGAACAGTGGGTAGAACAGGACTGGTTTCTGTGGTTTAACAGGGACTGGTGGTGTAAAACAGTAAGGTGATTAATGGAGGTTGATGGGTTTGGGAAGGTTTAAGCACATGCTGTATGGAAACAAACAGTATGACTGAAACGGCAAGACATGAGAAGCTAATGGATTAACAGGTTGTTGATTTCAGAGGGATTATAAGGTTCTCTCCTCCCTACTCTTCTGCACGAGTAAAGGTTTTTCTCTCTCCCTCTCTCTCCTTTTCTCTCTCCTTTTCTCTCTCTAATCTTACTTTTGAATGTCTCCTTGCTACTCTCTTCTCTTTCTTTTCTCTTATCTGTATTATTCTTCCCTCTTCTTCCCTTTACTGTTTTCCTGTAACTATTCCCTAATTTACCCAGTAATCTGTCCCAAAACCGGATTCTGTTTTGGGTCTTATTAGGCTACTGTCATGATCCAATTCTGTCCCAGATTAGAGCCTTATTTAGCCCACAAAATTAACCTCTGTTTAGCCACCTTGATTCCCCTATTTCAGTCTCTGATTTCATCCCTTCTGCCCTAGAAACCGGTCATCCTTCTATCCCATAACTCAGCAACCAGTGTTCCCTATCCTGTCTCACGAGCATACCCGAAATGTCCACTGTTTTGACTCTTAAGCCTGTCACAAAAAAATTCCCTGATCAGCCACCTATTCCTCTACAAACATATCATTTTAACCCCTATTGTTTGGTATTTCACGTGTCCCTTATCAACAGCCCTAGATTGACTCTACTGTACATCCAAAACTGCCCTGTTTTCCTTTGTCTTTAATCTAACCGAGAGCTCCTATTGTCCTATATAAATTCTGCAGAGATCAACCTATCTTCTTGGCTGATATCCTGCATCATGGTGAGCTCCTATTGTCCTATGTAAATTCTATGAGCTTCTTATTCATAGGTTGTATGAGCTTGAAGAGCAAAACACAAATAGAAAGTACTGGAATTTTTTTGATTACTTTCATTGTGAGATATTGGGCTGGATAAAAAAGCGAGTACATCTTGCAAAATCCACTAAAGTTTGAGACAAACCGGATGAAGATGCTGCAGACAAAGTGGAAGACAAGATCGAGCGTAATGGAGAAAGTGCCCAAGTGACTTTGTGCTTCAATCCTCCAAGGTGTATCCAACTTTGCTGACCCAACAACTTGAAGACCCTCACAGTGAAGTATACATCCTCAAATTTGAAGCTTCCATAGCAACAAGTTCGTGGCTGAACTTCTTCAAACCTGGGGAGTATGATGCAGTAGCATATGAAGTGAATAAGAAGAAATTAGAGGACCATGGATAGTCCTCTAATTTGTATCCGTAGTTTAGGGATTAAAATTTTCTGTTTTTAGGGGTTTTGATAGGAATTTAATGTCAAATGGGTTGAATTGTAATAAGGCTTTATGAGCCAAGGAGTTAGTTAAAATTAGACATAGTTTTAGGTGTTTTTTTATAATAATTTTTATAAGTTTATAAAAGGGTTGATTGCACGTCACCTTTTTGAGCACTATTAGGATTTTTTAAAAGTCAAAGTGGGGCCAATCTTTAGTTGGATGACAACCATTAAAGAATCTCATTTTTTTGGTTGATTTTTTTAGTTTTATTTTGTGGGGCCCATGGTTGAGCTAGACGAAATCTCCAAAAATTCTAGATTTTGGTAAATCTTGGAGAATCATTTTGTGGCCCATTAGGTGATTGACATCTTCAAGACATCCTATAGTTTAGGAGTTTATTATTAGGGTCTTTATTTTGGGATCTGTTATGTTTAGAAGTTTAGGAAAGTCATGATTTGTTTTCATTAAAAGGTTTGGTCATTGTAAAAGTCCTAGAATGTTGGGAGATCTATTTAGATTAAGATTTTAATTTTGTTACTTTTGTAAGCCTATTTATAGGCCATACTACTATCAAAAATTCAGTTTTAAAGAATGAAAATTTAAAGTGACATGTGTGTGCATGGGTGTGGTATCCCAAAGTTTTCTTGTGGGGTGTGGTATCTCCAATTCTATCTTCTTTCTCTTCCCTACTCTTCTACTGGAGTAAAGGTATCTCTCTCATTTTCTCTCTCTAATCTTACTTGTGGATCTCTCCCTGCTCCCTGCTATTCTCTTCTCTTTCTTCTTTCTTTTCTCTTATCTCTGTTATTCTTTCTTCTTCTCTCTCCTTTCTCCCCTTTACTGTTTTCTGTGATAGTTTCCTAATCTACCCAGTAATCTATCCCAAAACTAGATTTTGTTTTGGGTTTTATTAGGCTACTGTTGTGACCCAATTGTCCAAGATTAGAGCCTAATGCAGGGGCATTTTCACACCGGGCTCGAGTGGGGCAGCCTATGGGAGACGGGGGCACACTCGGGGTGGGGCAACCCATGAGAGGCGGGATCCATGATAGGTGGGGCCCACGAAAGAGGGTTTGGCTTAGCTTGGGCTATAAGTAAAAGGATTGACAGTTTGAGCTTTTAGAGCAAGTGGTTAGTTATCTGGCATCAAAGTGGTATCAAAGTAGGATGTTTGGTGTTCAAAACTCGTCACTGGGGGTAATTAATGTATGAGAATTTTCACACCGGGCTCGAGTAGGGCAACCTATGGGGGATGGGGTCACACTCGGGGTGTGGTAACCTGACTCGTTTAAAGTGGGACTCATGAGAGATGGGACCCACGAAAGAGGGTTCGGTTGAGGACCTGACCTAGCCTGGGCTATAAGATAAAAGGGATTGATTGGCCCCCCTCTATCAGTTCAAGCTTTTAGAGCAAGTAGTTAGGTATCTTGTATCATAAAGACTCCATCATGTGTCGCCATGTGTTCCATGTTTCCTTTGTGTGTATTCATGTGTGGACCCTACCAAGGCTATGTGTGGGCCCCACTTGGCTTTAATGTCCTCATCAACCCCCCTTTATTAAAAAAAAATCGACCTCAATTTTTGTAGAGAGAAAAGATCAGTAACCTTGGGAAACACAAACCACAGAACCATAAGCTAACTCATCCCACGATCAAGTTATGATGTAACCCTATTGTCTTATAAGCATTTGTCATAGAAAAGACCTCATAGTACACATCATCTATCTTCTTATAAGTAGCTGTTAGCAAAAAAACCTCATAATATTCTTACTCAATCACCTCATACGTAACCATCTCAAAGTCATGTAACTGTGGAAGAACTGTTGTATTCTTCAGAATAATCCATACTTTTTCCTTAGCAGGAACTTGGTCCTCATTTGCTGATGGAACATGAACTGGATCATCAATGTTTGGAAACATTACAGATTTTTGGGCTGGTGCATCTGCTAGAATAGATTGGATCTCATCCTAGACTGAATTTGAAAGTTGAAACCTCATCATATGAATGGTCACTAACTGAGGCAACAATGAAGTACTCATCTAAGATCATAACTGGCTCCTCAAGTAACTCATCACAAGTCACATTAGTATACTCCACATTAGTGTCTTCATCTCTATCATTTTCTTCAATTTCTTGGACTTCCACCTTAGACTTTTCTTCCTCAACTTGAAAATTAGCATCATGTACTATAATCTCATGCTCGGATTCAGCAAGCTCTTCACTCTTCTTTTGGTAAGAAAGTTTGTACTTGTCAAGAAATGTTTGAATCTTATCTCTCTAATTAGGAGCATCTGACACTACATTAATAGGCTTTTCTTTAAAACAATAATACACCCCCCAATCACAGATCCAGAGAATATTAGTGTCCTTGTTGAAGGTAGCCTTTCTCTCTTCCAACCACTTCTTTCCTAACACCATTTGATAGTTCTTTATAATGGGTTTATACAAGTGGGCATTCAACACTATCAAAATAGTCTCCTTGCTTAAATTGAATAATAAATTGTCCATCCTTAGAATAACAAGATGATCCTCGATATGCAAGTCTTTCAGCCATATCACGGGAAATAAAGTTATCCTCATATTGATCATTGATTATGACCACAATAGGCTTACCATGAGAAAAAGTGAATGGGTACTTAACTGTAAAACCCATGTTCTTTACATCAACTAGCTAAGACGTAACAACCACCTGACTAATAGTCAAACCATTCTATGATTAGAGGTTGAATAAGGAGTCTTAGTGCTGTAAGAATCATCATAGCACTAAAATCTAGGTAACAACACTATATGATGTCAAACAACAAGCACTAGTGTCCAACTATTACTTCAGTGGAGTGATGATGACATCAGGTCCAGACAGGAGTTTCAGGTTTACTAGAGACAGTGCAAGAGGGTCGCGCCTATGTTATGGTTTCATTAGTGTCTATTTTTATGTTTTAGTCCTTAGCACATGTCATGAGGGTATTTCTGTCTTAGTAGGGTATTTTTAGTGGTATTTTTGTTATTATATGTAGCCTGGGGTTATTTTGGGGATGTCATTGTGCTAGGAGGGTATTTGAGTCATTTTTATAATTTGGGTGTAATAAGTCTGGTTGTGGGGGCTATAAAACACCCCACACGACCAACTAGTTTGCTTCATGATGAAATAAACAAAGTTTGCTCTTCATGTATTGATGTTCTTCTTCCTCGTTGGTTGCAAGTTGAGTGCAAAAAAGACCTTGGAATGAGTGTAGAGAATTCCTAGTTTAACAGTGGTAGTGGAGGCTACGCTTTCCCCTTGGGTTAAAGACCTTCTACCTCTTCTTCTTCTTTGTTTACTATAATTTTACAGATTTTTGTGGGCTAAAGCTATTGACTCACACATTCATCCACTGGGGTTCTTCTTCTTTAAGGTTTGAAAGCAAGCAATACTCACAGACCATTTTATAGGGCTAGACGACTATTATCTAGTGGGAGAATAATTAAATAGGCAGTTGAAACCTAACAGGCAACAAAGTATACCTTCCCAGGTGTGAATCAACTTCTGTAGGAGAGTGTGATGAGATCAACCACTACTCCTTCAAGATAGGGATTGGGTTTTAGCCTTCTTCACAGGTTAGAGACAGTCAGACGATGCTACACATGGTGGGGCCCAACTACTAAAACCAGTTTTGGCTAAGATCTTCTCAGTTCAAAGCCCCTCAGATGTGAATAGCACAAACAGAGTCTTCTCACGAAAACTGCTAGCACTCATCCATAAGGATTCAGACAAAACTGTTTTGGGAGGGTTTAATTAACCCCTAGGCGATCTTAAGGGTGGTACCCAAGCTCCTAAAGCTTCCGTCCCCTTCGATACTCAATTTGTGGAAGTCCTGGAGGCGTGAAATACCTCAAATTTCAGGTCAGCAGAGATCCTGTGATTAATTCCTAATTAATAGGAATTTGGTTGAGCTCTTTTAGCTGGGTTATTATACCCTTTGGACAACTATTATCATACCAACCCACAGTTGAAATCATCTGAATGCTGCGAGCTACAATACCTTGACTGGTGGTACTGTTTCTTTGGTGAGTAGAGAGTTCGAATGACACAATTTCTCCAAGGGTGATAAGTTTTTTTCTGCCTGCATTCATCCTACAGCTTATAGAGGATCTCACAGTTGGTCTACAGCATTTCTAAGGTAGACTCATGTACCCCTGATCAATTTTCTTTTGACTCCTACATTGTAGGTTGACATGGTATTGGTTGGTTGGCAAGAGGTTGAAATTCCCTTGATAAATCTCCCTTATTCGTATGAAATCTGACTCTACCTTGCTAGGAACATGTTCTAGCCTGTGTTTGATGAGCCATTTTGGTCCTCTTATTATTTTAAAAAACACCCTATGGTCGTCTCTATTATTTTTCCCCTGTTTTAAGCAATTTTTTTTTTTTGACTTGCTGAATACCTGGACAGCATTAAACATCTAATAATCCTCTACTCCAATTGTTATCTCCACATGTCGTGTAGGTTTGATTTTGTTTAACACTTAGTAGACCTTAACTCCTATCATGCTTAGTGAATTTAGCTAAATATGGGTCTGAATTCATATGTGGATGTGCAAGTAGGAATCATGCTTATGATTTATCATTACTTTTAGTAATTTTACTCCTAACTCCTTTATGCACACACTCACTAGTCCATATGCATGCTGCATCATGGAGTCTTCAGATCAGCACCCCTTCAAAAACTTTAGCACAATCAAGAATACCTTGTAGATGATCAAGGACCAAGCAACAATGGAAGGTTTTGGACAGAGAACACTAGCTTTACTTTCCTTAACAAGGATTTCTCAGATAAGACGCCCCTAGATTAGTAGTCACACACACTAGACTGTCTCACAGGTCACAATAATACACACACATGTACTTACAGTTACAGTAGACAACAAATATCACTAGTGTATAATGTGCTCAATCAGAAAATCAGAGGCTCTAGGTCAAGCTTCCAGATGACATAGAGAAAACCGTCTAAATCTTTAACCCACCATCCCAAATTCCTCCTCTTTCATACACAAAATGCATCTACCTTCCAAATTCTAACCTCTGCCCTAGAGATGATTGAGGGTCAGAATTTTATCTAGATAAGCATTCCGCAAAAAGAAACTTTGGAGCGAATGTCTGAGATCCAAATGCCTTTATGGGAAAAGAAACCATCATAGAATTCAGTAGCTCAGAATACATGGATTTAAAGGTGAATATGCCCTTTTTATTGATGATCCACTCCCAATCATCCCACTTATTACGATTAAATTTGAACTCTAACAAGCTCAAAAGCTTGATCATCTCACCCAATTCTCAAATTCCCAGTCAAACAAATTTTCCCTTAATTTAAGAGTCCACACACAGCCCTCAAAATCAAAGGAATCTGTTACCGTGACCAAGGAGAACAGGCTGTTAAATATCTCCTTAAGGGGTGCCTCCTTCACACAAAGAACCTCCCAAAACTTAATCTTCATACTCAACCCCAACTTGAACCAAACAAATTACCAAAAATCCCTCCTCACCTTCAAAATTGACTTCTAAATCCCACACCCATGTTTTTGTCACATGCACCTCATTAGAATCCCAAACAAAATGGTCACCAAATTTGGTCACCCCCACTCTCCACCATAAACTATCTCTATCACCCTAAATTGCCAAAACCATTTAGCTAAAAGCACTTGACTATGATAGCTTAACTTCCTAATCCCAAACCCACCTTTAGCAATCGGACTATAAATATAATTCCAATCTACAAGATGGAAGTGGTGACACGGAGCATCATTCCACGAGAAATTTCTAAAAATAGACTCGATTTTAGTGGCCACCGACATTGGAATTGTGAAAAGGAAAGAAAGATAATTTGGGACGAACGTCAAAGTCGGTTTAATCATAGTCATTCTACCTCCTTCGAAAAGCATTAGGGCTTTCCATGAGTCCAATCTGTCTGATATCGTCTCAATCATCGGAATCCACACCACCTTGGACTTGAAGTTCGCTCCCAACATCATACCAAGGTACGAAGAAGGGAGAGTCCCGATTTTACAACCTAAAACCATGCCTAACTCTCCACATTTCTAGCCTCCTCAACTTAAAATATTTCACTCTTTGCCAAGTTAATGTTTAACTTCGAGGACACCTCAAAGCACTGAAGAATACTTCTTAAATACCCATTTCATCTAATATCTACATCATAGAAAATCATAGTATCATCCAGAAATTGAAAATGAGACATCAAAATACCACCATTGCCCACATTAAAGCCTAAGATGTAGCCCATGTCCGCCATTTTAATCACTTTGCTTAAAACCTCAGAGACCATGATAAACAAAAAAGGGGACAAAGGGTCTCTTTGTCTCAAACCCTACAAATTGCTAAAGAAACCAGCATGAGAACCATTAATCATACTAGAGGAGGCTGATCTAATATAATAAAGTATCTAATTCCTCCACTTTGTCCCAGAACCCATTCCAAGAAGAATATAATTTGGAACTTCTAGTTCACATAATCATATGCCTTCTCCAAATCCAGCTACAAATTGCGTTATTTCTGCCATAAATCCTCCTATCTTCAATGCATTCATTAGCAATGAGCATCCATGATTTTCCTACTTTCTATAAAAGCCTCAGGGCTGAGAAATAATGCCTTTCATAACCAATTTCAGTTTCAATATCAAAACCTTAAAATAATTTTATAAGGAGACAAATTGGCCTAAATCTTTTAACTCACTGACATTTCTTTTCTTAGGGATCAAACCAATGAAAGTGTTATTAAGATGGTTATAAACTCCTCAGAAATATTTGCACTATCAACCAATGCATTCATTTACGTTTGGCATAAGGAAGATCATTGCGATTGAGTAGAAGACGTTCGAGATTTAGAAGGATGTTATTGGTCGATCAGAGGTCATTATGATTATTGAAAGAGGGAGGGGTATTTATGAGAGGATCTAGTTTAAACCTTTATGGTTTGATGGTTGGTGGAGAACCTGAAGCTAGTTGCAAGACTTCTTGAAAGAGATAAGCTCGTGAACTAAGGATGAAGGCGACAAGGTTATTGTGTTTAATAGAAAAACTAATAATCGGGGTAGGTTTGTTGAAGTATTGGTATGCCTCCATAGTAGAAAAGGAAGATGAATTATCATTCTGGAGGAGAGCAAAGCATTGGGTTGGGAAAAAATGGCAGAGGTGCTGTCAACAAATTTCATGGAGGATGAAAAACCATGGTTCCCTGGGGGATTGAAGATAAGAGTTAGGTATTCCCTCTCTTGCCTTGGCGGAAAAGAACTGAGGTCCCTATGAGGGGGCGTAAGTGGGTGAAACAAGACAATTTTGGCTCTTGGCCATTTGCTATATGTATTGAAAGAGTCGATGAAAAGCTGTCATGAATGGACATTGAGGATCTGATTCATATTGCCTTGCTGAGAAAAGAAAAAGCCCTAATTACCTTCTTGAGAAGAAAAGAGGCTTGATGTTTGGGGATTCATGGGTAGAGGCGTGTTGATTTGGTTTCGCATGGCCTCAGATGATTGCCCCCACGAGATTGGTTTTTCATAGGTGGACGCCATATGTGGGTATCATTGAGAGTGGTTCCCTCTTGTGTTCTCGTTGGGTGCGAGTGAAGGGTATACCATTGCATCTTTGGATTGATGAGAAACTGGTGGAAATTGAAGAGGCTTGTGGAGGTATTGCTGATATCGAGACAACTTCGGCAAACTTGTTAGATGCTAGATGGGTTCGACTGAAACTCAAGCCATGCAACCTTGGTTCTATGCCCAGATTATTAAAGGTGACAGATGGGGATGATGATTATTAGGTATGGACCATCTTGAGGGAGTATCTCGAGTTTGGTGGGGATGACTGGTTGGGAGAGGGAGGGACATTTGCCTTGGAGATGGGGGTGAGCAACAAGGTAGCGGTAAGTTGAATGTTGGTTTTCCGTTTCTTGGTTTTGTCGAAACTAGGGGCAAACGGAAGCCGAAACCGATTTGGGAATTCAAATTTTAAAAATTATGCCACTTTGGGCTCAGAATATGGGGGAATGTGTCGAGAGCAATGGGCAAAAATACCCTTATAGGCAAAGAGGGGGGAGAAAGAGCTCAAAGGGATGTCTCGTCTTTCCAAATGGAAAAATAGATATTGAAAAGAGGGGGGCAGTGGATGAAATTAACCCCATTAATGCAAGTAAGTGGGGCTTAATGCTAAGGGTAAATTCATCGAGTCGAGGTCTGAGGCAACCAAACTTTTGCCTACTGAAATTGACCCTAAGGCTTCGGAAAAAAGCTTGAAGGGCTTGACATTGGGCCAAAACCTTTATGGGGGTGTGAGATGGATGAGGCTAGAACAAAGGATTGGGTTGCGGCCCATTTCAGTGGGGATTTGGTCTCAAAAGAGTATCTCCATGAGAAGACCAATGTCAATCATGAGAGGGGGCTGCTCGCACCGGAGTAATGAAGGATGGTTTGGAGAATTTGTGTGAAAGGAGAGTCGTTAGTTGGCAAGGACCTTCTCCTCTGATGAAGGCTATTCTGGAGGTGCTAATAGCCTGCATCCCGAGGATGGCTTGTGTGAAGAAGTGATAGAAGAGGAAGTGATGGTGAATGATGGTAGGCTCGTAATGATTAGAGACCCAATTGAGTCCTTTTCGCAAATGGCAAAAGAGGTTCAGGTAGTTGATGAGGAATTGGTCGAAGGTTTTGAGGAAGGCGCTAGCCTTAGAGAGGAGAGTTTTGACAACAGTATGCGTATGTGCAACCCTCAACTGGTGGAGGTCGACGAAGCAGGAAGATTGGACTCAAATGGCCCCATTAATAGCCTTTTTCCTCCTATGAGTGAAGGAGTGAAAACTAAGAGAAGATGTAACACGTCTATGGCTTTGGTGTGTGTCGAGGAGTCTAAATACTCTTTTCTAGAGGTTTCAAGGTCGGTGATAAGCCGTATTGAAGTGGTGAGTAATTTTTTTGTTCTCTCTTTTGATGGAGTTGAACAACAAGCAGTGGAGCTATACATTGCATTGAAACATCAAATCTTTGCTCAAGGCTGCCATTGGAAAAGAAGGAAAATCCCATGAGAAGTCAAGAACCCGAGGTGTAATGTCAACTATGATCATAGTGTGAGTAGTGTAAGCAGGAAAGGGTCTCGCTCCACTGAAGGAGGTTGAGGCTGCGAGGTGTTGTTGCCTTTGGGATGTGGTGTTTCGACATGAATATTGCGGTCTTTTCATGGAATGTGAGAGGTTTGGGTAGCCTTGAAAAAAGGATAGTGATCAAGGAGATGGATAGAAAATCGAAGGCTGAGGTTGTTTTACTTTAAGAAATGAATTTAAAAAAGTTGACGAGAATCTTGCTGCATCAAGTGTGCCTTTTTGACATGGTTGATGGAGTGTGTTTGCCCTTGCTAGGGGCTCCAAGGGGATTTGGGATGGGGGAGGGGTGGATGTGGTGGAGTCTTTGTATGGTGATTTACCGGTGTTGATAAAGGGTAAGCTAAAAGGCACGAATGCTCATTGGATGATTACAGGTGTTTATGGACCATGTGAGGATAGATTGTTCTAGAATTTTGTGGAGGAACTAGGGCGGATCAACGAGTCTTGCGTGGGCCCATGGTGTATAGGAGGGGATTTTAATGAATTAAGGGAGCCTGAGGAAAGAAATGGTGGAACCAGATAATCTAGAAACATGGAGAACTTCTCAAACTTCATTGATTCATAGGGGTTGTGTGAAGTGCATATTGCGGGATCCATATTTACTTGGTCAAATCTTCAAGAAAATCCTTGGCTCAATAAGCTTTACAGGTTTCTTCTTTTGGCAGAATGGGATATGATGTTTCCATTCTCAAAAGAAGTGATGTCAATGCCCATTTCAGATCATATGCTGATTCTATTAAATGGAAAGAGGTTGGTGGCTCAGTTCCAGCCTCCGGGTGCCTGGGAAACCTGGTCAGCAACTTCGTTTGAAGCTTAAGATGCTTTGAGAAACTTTGAAATCATGGAATAAGGTTTCTTTTGGCTTGATAGAGGACAAAAAAGAAAAGCGTGTTGGAAGAACTAAAATACTGGGATGATCTGGAAATCCACGGGGGCTTAAATGGTGTGGAAAGATCTCGTAGAGATGTGGTTAAGAAAAAATATAAAAAGGTGGTTGCTTTGGAGGAAATAAAGTGGAAGGAAAAAGCAAAAGTGCATCGACTGAAAGCTGGGGATAACAACACAAAAATTTCCATAAATTGCTTCATTCAAAAGAAATGTTAACTATATCTCCAAGTTGAAGATAGGGGAAGAGTGGGTGGAGGATAGAGATTGGATATAGAACCATGTGGTATTTTTTATTTTTATTTTTAAATTAATTCTGACATTGGGCAAACTAAGCCTGAGTTGCACGGATTGGAATTCAAGATGATTTTTGAAGAACAAATGGTGTGGCTTCAAAGCCCCATATCTGAAGAAGAAATTAAGAAAACAATTTGGAGCATTGAGGATGATAAATCTTCAGGTCCTGTTGTGTTTTCAATGACTTTCTATAAAGCGTGTTGGGATGTGGTGAAGGAGGATGTGATGAAAACCGTGGAGGACTTCTATGAGAATGGTTTTTTTGGATATTGGTTGTAATGCCACTTTTATATCTCTTATTCCAAAGACAAAAGGTGCGGAGGAGATAAACGATTTCCTCCCTATTAGCCTTGTGGGCAGCATCTATAAGATTATATCTAAGACTTTGGCTAGTCGTTTGAAGGTGGTTTTGGACTCGGTAATTTCCCCATACCAGTGTGCTTTCATTCGGGGAAGACAAACATGGTGTTTTGGTGGAAAATGATTGCATTGATGCAATGGTTAAAAGAAGGAAGGAGGGTGTTTTGTGTAAATTAGATATGGAGAAAGCTTATGACAGGGTAGATTGGGCTTTCTTAGACTATATGCTTCGAAGAATGGGCTTTGAAGTGAGGTAGAGAAATTGGATGACAAAATGTTACGGGACTGCCTCTTATTTTATTTACTGGTGCATTTACGGATTATTTTCATAGTAAGAGAGGGTTGGGGCAAGGGGATCATTTATCTCCTTTTCTCTTTTTGGTGGTGGTGGGAGGCGTTTAGTGATCTCCGTAGTAGAGCTTTTCAAGGGGTATGATGGAGGGTTTTGAGGTGGGAAATAATGGAGTTAATTTCACTCATCTTTTGTTTGCTAATGACATTTTGATTATGTACAAACACTCAGTGAGACAGTTGAAATATTTGAGATGTGTAATCTGGTGTTTTGAAGCCATCTCGGGCTTGAAGTGTTATGTTGTAAAGTAGGGTCCCTCTCTACTCCTTATCTAGGGATGCCTTTGGAAGCTCCTTTCAAAAGTAAGTTGGCACAGAATCCAGTTATGAAAAGGGTGCATAAAAGACTGGCAGAGTGGAAAGTAGGGGCCACTGGAAAGGAATGTACCTCTCAAAAGGTGGAAAATGATTTTAATTAAATCAGTGCTTCCTAGCTTGCTAACTTACTTCATGTCTCTCTTTGTCATTCCGGAGAAGGTGGCTAATGAGATAGAAAAATGTCAACGATATTTTCTTTGGAGTAAAGAAAGAGATCCATAGGAGATGAATTTAGTAGCCGGAAGAAAGTTTGTCAACCAAAAGAAAGAGGTGGCTTCGAGATTAGGCAGGTGAAAGAGGTTAATAATGCTTCGCTGTCCAAATGACTGGAGATTTGCAGAGGATTGCGGTAGCCTTTGGAAGCAAGTGATTATGGAAAAATAAGGAATGACAAACTGATGGGAAACAAGGAGATTGACGACTTCTTATGGTGTAAGTTGTTGGAAAGGGATTATGAAGTAGGTAGAAGACTATAGAAAAATGATTGTTTGGTTTATTTGGATAGAAAGAAACAAAGAATCTTTGAGAACCATAAGGAACTGGTTTATATGGTGCATAGAAGAGCTAAAGATTGTTTTTGCTTTTGGGTTGTATAGTGTAAAGAGTTTGGGGATGCTTCTTTTGTTGATATTAAGAAAGGGTGGGAAAATTTATTTAGAGATTCCCCCATTTTGTAACTGTGGTTGTTGGTTTTTGGGGATGCCTTATCCCCTTCATAAATGAATTCTTCTTTTATAAATAAAAAAACTCAGAAAAATAAAATTCCTCAAAAACCTTTGAAAGATCAACCTTAACAATGTCCAAACATTTTGAAAGAAAGAAATAGTAAACCCATCTGGCCTCGGAGCTTTATTCCCTTTTGTACTCATAATCTTCTTCAAGATTTCCTCTTCCGAAAAAGGTTTCTGCAACGAAATCCTCTCAAAATCAGAGATGCTATCAAAGTTCATTCCATCCAAGAAAGGCCTAAAACTGTGATCCTCCCTAAACAGATTAGTATAGAAAGATTCCACTTCCAATCTGATGTCTTCCGATTGCTGAGTCCAAACCCTATCCACTAAGAGGCCATGAATACCATTAAAATTCTTATGATGCGATGCAACTTGATGGAAGAATTTGATATTATTATCTCCTTTAGACATCTAATTCTAGATCTTTGTCTCCAGAAGGTTTCTTCCTTAATGGCCAACAACTGAAAATCCTTCATCGACAACTCCCTAATCAACCCTCTCATTCCTGGAAAGCCCACTCTCCTCTTCCACAAGATCCAAAGCCCTATTACTCTTAAGACAGGCTTCCATGTTAGCCTTGAATGACCATGTCAGAAGAATTCTTCTTCTTCTCTATTCTCTTTTTCTATGTTTGTTCTTATCTATTATTTTCTGAAGTTCCTTGTTTACCTTAATTCTGATTTCTTATTATTTAATTAAAAAAATAGTTTAAACATCCCTACATTTGATATTTCAATTTGTCCTTTATTCCTCTATTTTGATTCACCATTCACATCTAAAACAACACTGCTACAAACTACTTACTAAATTTTATTATATAATTTAATTTTGATATTTCTATTAATTTATTAAAATCTTATTGCCATTGATCCATAATTCTCATTTTAATTAAAAATTCCCATGGGTGGTTTTAGTCTCTTTTGCTTCTAATTCTTTACTTGATAATTCTTGCATCATGAATGGGTTTGACTTTTATTCTTCTTTGTTATGGACTTCCATCTAGATGTTTTGTCGCATGCTTGTAACTTCTGGTTACTTTAAATTTCCAACTTCTGAGATATGCTTTTCACTTTTACTTTTCAGCTCTCAAATTTGCCAAGAAAAGCACTGGAAATCAATGCACAAGGAAAAATGCAAGGAATTAAGATTATCTGGCAATGTTTATTTAACTCCATCTATCGGTAGTGCCGGTGGAAGGAGAGCTATTGGATATGGAGGAAAATCTAATAATGAGACTTCATCAGATACTGGCCATGGAACATGTATGCTTCAACAGTCAAATAAGGTGAGTGTAATTGAAGTTAAAATCTTGATTGATATTTGTCACGTTTCTCTTTCTACAATCATAGGCCACTCATTTCGTTTTTAATTGTTCAGGTTCTTTTCCCTTATGATGAATTTGTGAAGCTTTTCAACTGGGACAAGCCAGGGTTCCTACCTTGTGGCCTTCTAAATTGTGGAAACAGGTCCAAGCTAAACTATGTTGATGGTCCTTCCTCATTTCATTGATAAGATTGTTTCCACTAGCTTAGAAGCTACATTATAGGTTTAGCATTTTTTTTGGTTTTTTATTTTTTGTTTCTTTATACTTATTTCTTTTAAATTGCTATGTTTTATTCTGCTTTTGCCATGTAGCTGCTTTGCAAATGTGGTTTTACAATGTCTTGCATGCACTCGACCACTTGTTGCCTACTTGTTGGAGAAAGGTCACCGGAGAGAATGTAAATACAGGACACTTTAACCTCCATGATTTCCTCAGGCTCTTCGATAGGGGCTAAAACAATTCCTTACTCTTTCCATTATTGTTTTTTGTTTTTAGGTAGACGGAATGATTGGTGCTTCTTATGTGAACTTCAAAGTCATGTTGAAAGAGCCAGCCAAAGTTTGCATCCCTTTTCCCCAATCAATATTCTCTCTCGGTTACCTAATATTGGTGGTAATCTTGGCTATGGAAAACAAGAGGATGCTCACGAGTTCATGAGGTTCCTTTACTTGATTTGGATTCGACTAAAATTTACCTTTGGCATATGATTTGTTATCTGTAATTAATTTTGTAAAAAATATTGGCTTCATTGAAGTCTTTACGTTGATTAAGATAGACTTTCCAGTTTTGGATTGATATTGACCTTGTTATTTGTAGGTTTGCAATTGATACAATGCAGTCAGTATGCCTCGATGAATTTGGGGGAGAAAAAGCCCTCCACCCTAGCTCTCAAGAGACAACCCTTATTCAACATATATTTGGTGGTCACCTCCAATCCCAGGTTAATCTTCTTATTTTTCTGAAATGTTTAATTTGCTTGGATAGTTGTTATTCATCCTCATATGCTATGACACAGTGTTAGAAGTTCTAAAGCCATGCCACCTATGAAAAAGGAAGTTCTAAAGGCATGTCATCATCCATGATTTCTAGTGATTGTCAGTTTGATTTAAACTTTAAATGCAGCATGTCTATCAATCACTTCAAGAAAAACATGCGTGCTGCTCCAATAAACAAATATTCCACTAATTCTCTAGATGTACTAATTATATGTAGAGGTTTCAAATGAGCCTACACAGGAGGATTATCTTAGATCCTAAAGCCTACACAATAGTTTACTTGGCCTCATCTTCTCCATTTTGTTATCATGCAATCTCAAGGGAGGAAAAATAAGTTACAAATCTACAAGAACTCAATCTTAGTAGCAAATTACTTTGTGATGTCAATGGTTAGATTCTATTCCATATGAATCCTGTTGGACACAGTTTGGTGAACCTGACTGCTAGAAGACATGTGATAGAAATGGCTAAACATCTAGAATTTTCCACAATCTTTTTCATGTACATCTAGTTGGTTTGGTAAGTATAATGAAGGAAAGTGTTTGGGTTTAGCTAGAATGAAGAAGGAAGAACAAAGAAGAAGAAAAGAAGAGAGAAGAGAAGAGAGAAGAGAGAAAGAGGAAATTGGGGGAAAACGTATGGGTAGTATGTATTGTCCCATGTCTCTTTATTAGTATTTATGAGTACAAATCATACAACATATGGTATTAGTTTACCATACCAACACACCAAATACGAAATACAAAATTACATGACTGCCACACTCATATACATATGCATATACATATATTCTTCTACACTTCATCGTAAGTTGGAGAATAGGAATCCCACATTCCTAGCTTGCCAGCAACAAAGGGGAACTGTGTTGAAATATATTAATTTGTGTTTCTCCTATCACCTTAAGGTTTTGGGAGAGTTGGTTAATTTACTATTAACATGGTATCAGAGCAGGTTTGGTCATGAGTTTGAATCCCGGTAGAAGTATTTTCCTTGATGTAGTGTACTTATGCCTAGCTCCCCAAGTGTGTACCCATGATAGAACAGTGTTCCTCCTAGGGGGGGTGTTGAAGTATATTAATTTGTGTATTTTTTATCACCTTAAGGTTTTGGGAGAGTTGGTTAATTTACTGTCAAAAAACTGCATACTGCATAGCCCTTCGGTTAAAACATCTGCAAATTGATCCATTGTCTCCACAAATGGCATGTGAATAGTTCCTAACTTTAAATGATATTTGATGAAGTGACGACCTCTTTCCACATGCTTGGTTTGATCATGTTGGACTGGGTTGTGTGCGATACTAATAACTACCTTATTATTAGAATATAGGCTCATAGGTTCTTGAACTGAAAATCCAAGTTCTGTTCCTCTGCACTTGATCTTGCCACAATTGATTGCTTTTTTACTTTATGTGACAAGGTTGCCATCAACAAGTGTACAATATGTTGAAGTAGATCGTCTATCTACTATGGAGCCAATCCAATTAATATATGTGTAGGCCTCCACATGAAGGTGACCTCTTCTAGCATATAAGAGTCCTAACGTTGGGGCATTTTCACACAGGGCTCAAGTGGGGCAGCCTGTGAGAGACGGGGGCACACTTGGGGTGGAGTGACTTGTGAGAGGCGGGATCCATGAGAGGTGGGGCCCATGAAGAAGGGTTCGATCGAGAGCTTGGCCTAGCATGGGCTATAAGATAAAGGGATTGATTTCGCCTCCCTTTTAGAGCAAGTGATTAGTCATCCAATATCAAAATGGTATCAGAGCAGGAGGTCTCGTGCTTGAAACTCCTCACCGGAGGTGATTAATGCTAGAACATTTTTACACCGGGCTTAAATGGGGCAGCCTGTGAGAGATGGGGGCACACTTGGGGTGGGGCGACTTGTGAGAGGCGGGCGACTAGTATGAGGTGAGACCCATGAGAGGCGGGGCCCATGAAGGAGGGTTCGATCGAGAGCTTGGCCTAGCCTGGCTATAAGATAAAGGGGTTGGTTTTTTCTCCCTCTATTAGTTCGAGCTTTTAGAGCAAGTGGTTCCTGCATCAGCTTCCTCGAACATTCTTTTAGGTATCTGAGAATTCTGTAAGTTGCCTTTAAATGAGATCCAGTGGGAGCATGCATAAACTGGTTGATGACATTGACAATATAGTTAGTGTTTGGTTTCGTGAGTGATAAGTATATGAGTGATGCAGGACAACCAACAAAACCCAGGCAATATAATCTATTTTAGAATTAAATATAAAACCAACAAGGGACCATAATTGGGCTGTTGATTAGGGTTTAGAGCAAGGAAACAAGGGACTGATATCAGTGGGTACTTGGCTTGAAAATAGGCTGAGGTAATAGGGGATTATACAAAGGATTTTACAGGGGATAACCAATACTAAAATAAGGTCTATTAGTGTCCGATTTAAGGGAAAACTAAAGGCTGTAACACAGACTACGTGGGGGTTAAAAGCAAGGTCTGAAATCAAGCTAACTGTAGGTTTTATAAGGCTGAAATACCAATCATGAATAGGGCTGCTAGAAAAGGGATTAGGTAAGAAAACAAAGTCTGTAATGAGAGGATAACAGTGGGGTATAAAGATACTGGCTATAGGGTTGTAACTCAGGTGAATTATAGGATTACTCGTAGGGTAAAAAAAACTGGTAGAAGGAGATTTAAACGAGCTCAGATCTAGAACTGAAACAAGAATCAAACAGTGGTGAAAAGGGACTAATTATAAGGATGTATGGATGGAAAACAGAAAGGGAAGGATGGGAGGTCTGATTTACAGGTTGTGGGTTCAAGAGAAACTAATCAAGAGTGATTCTTGATGATGATCTACTGGTTTCTTGATTAGAGAACCACCAAGAACAACAAGTAGAAATGAAGAAGAATAAGAAAATAAAAGAGAGAGGAGGAAGAAGATAGGGAAAATACCTGGTTTCTTGGAGAGGAATCCCACCCACATGGCATGTGGGCCCCACTTCAATGAAGATGTCTGCATCAATGAGACAGCCCACTAGTCTATGATAATGATGTTAAATGGTATTAGGAAGAAGATTACTCTCTTCTTCCTTCAATCTATGGTTAGGATCAATTTTAATTGCACAAGGTTTACACCGTGTCAAGCCAGTTTCTTGCTGAAGATTAAGATTATATTTGTGCTGCAAATTAAAAATCTCTTTCTTAAAATTAGTGACCTCAATTCCAAAAAAGTATTTTAACTACCCCAGATCCTTGATTTCGAACTCCTTTTTCGATTGCTCCTCAGTTTGTCTCACTTCATCCTCATCATTCCGCATAACTGTATCGTCTCCATAGAAAATCAATGCAGTCACTATCACCTTGATGCTTCACGCTTCACGCTTCACGAATAGCGTGTGATATGCTTGGCATTGTTTATAGTTGCTTTTCACCATAACACTTCTAAATTGTTCAATTCACACCCTTAAGAGTTTGTTTCAGGCCAAGCAATGCTTTTTTTAGGTGACACACCTCTTTCTATGTTTTTATTTTGGATAACACAATACCAGGAAGAGGGGATTCATGTACATCAAGGTCCCCATGCAAGAATGTATTCTTTACATCAAACTATAGTAGGGACCATCCTTGGTTTGCAACAAGAGAGATGAGAACCTTATAGAGTTCATTTTGACAATTGGAGCAAAGGTTGATTGATGATTAATGCCATGTGTTTGTGTATACTACTTTTCCATCTTGTATTCTTTCATTAAACCATCAGATCGGCACTGCACTATAAACACCACTTGCACTCAATTGGTTCCTTCCCTTTCTGAAGATCTACCATCTGCCAAGTGATTCTTTTCAAGTGCTTTCATCTCTTCTATCAGCCTTCCATGCAAGTTGGGAGAGTCTCTTATACATTGCGAGGCACATGCACACAAGACAAAGCAGAGACAAATGAATGGACTGGAGGAGAGAAAGCTCTATATGAAACAAGTTTGGACGTACAAGATCTTTTTCCCTTTCTAAGAGCAATAGGAACATTAGAATCATCAGTTTCTATTGGAATATGAGAATTGTTAGGAATATACGAAGAAATATTAATTCCAGGCGGATTTGAAGAAGATTTATGGTGAGGAGCATGAGGATGAGGCTTTGCTTCAGGCATCTTCTAAATCTTTCACACACCTTTAACTCTTGTCCTTTGTCCTCGTCAAACAAATGTGAAGAGACATGCAATGACAAAGACTGAGGAGATATCTCTTCACTATAACCTGAAGAGAAGTCTTCGATGAGTCACCAATCAATGATGGCACTTAACCTTCTCTCATGAAAAGTCCACATCAGATGGAGTTGTGGGGGCAATCACTAACTCAGAATAAGTGGATGATGCTAAATGAGCACTCAATCAACCACCTAATCAACCTCCTTGATGTAGCCAATGTGAAGAGACTTCTTTATGTTCCACCCCACTAGAGGGCTAGGTTTAAAAGTCCATGTAAATTGGGGAATTTCAGAGATTAGGATGTTGGGTTTTTTGGTAATAAGGCCTAAAGGCCATAAATAGTTTAGGATTTTAATTTCTGGGGTTTTTATGTAATAAGGTTTGAAAGCCAAGGTCAATTTAGTGTATTAGGGTAATCCTGTAACTTTAGCCCAATTTTTCTAAGGTCAAAACTTACCCTTTGTCTAGATTTTGGTGTCTTTAGAAGGGATATTTAGTTATCTTTTAAAAGAAACCAAGATTGCACAAATCCAAGGCGATTTGGGAGAATTATGACCAAATTACTAAAGGGTTACCAATGAGTTATGGGGATAGTGTGTTTTAAAAGATTTGAGTAAAAGAGTTAATAAGTGGGCCTAAGGGAGAACTGTCAACAACCTCTGTAGGGAGTAGTTTTAGAAGTCTCTTTTTATTAGAAGTCTTAGGAATTAGTAGTTTAGGAGTTTCTATTTTGGTGAGCTTTTAATTTTTTTTGTTAGGGGTCTATAAAAGAGAGTACTCGACATGTAATAGAGTAGCTTATGAATTGATGAATAAATAAAATTTGGGTTTTATTCCCTCTTCACACAGTTGGTGCTATGTGAATTCTCTAGAGTGCCACTAGACCCCCAGTCAATTGGTGCTGATTGGTTTTTCTTTCCTTCCCCTCTTCCTCTATTTCTCCTTCTTTCATCATCTTCTTCTTCTTCTTCTCTTTGATCACTCTTGATATCATGTTTTCCCATATTGCTGCCACCATTTAAGAGTGTCGACTGTGCTAGTCCTGAACCTTGGAGGCACTAGAATCTGCTGGAGTGAATGCTGCAACAATCTCTATATTGAACCATCCATGGCTGTGGTATTTCTAGACAGATTTGCAGTCGAAATCGCCCCTATAAAGTAAGGCCTTTTCGATTTCTTTTTGAAGGATTTTCTGTCCCTATATGTTAAAACATCTATATCTTTGAAATCCAGTTGATCCTAATTGGAGTGTGCTGATTTTCTGACAGACTTAACCCTAGTTGTTTAAGACTTGTTTGCTAGATTTTCTGTAGCAGACTGCTAAATATTTATCTTTTATATACTTTTATACATCCATTTAGGCTGAAATTTTGTGGGATTACTCCTTTACCAACTCTCTATTGGTCTGCAAAGTTTCATACACTTCTGACAAGTTTTAAGGGTATTTTGGTCTTGTTCACATTCTTCCCAGATTTTCCAGAACCCTGTTTTGTGTTTATTCTTGGTCAAAGCTTCTATTTCAGGTTGATTTTGGGCCCACATCCCTAGGAATCAACAGCCCCATAGGCTGTCTTGTACCACTCCTGCACCCTGTCACGAGTGCCATTACCACCTCTGCGACCCCTCTGTGAAGAAGAAACTAATGCATAGCACTCAACTGAAGGAGTTTGCAACATTGCACTACAGTGTTTCTCCTCCCTATGAAGGTGGGAGTAAACCTCAGACAATGTATCTGGCTCAAAAGCTGAACTCAAACCTGCGCATACTTTGGGTTCAATCTTGCCAAAAACTTGAATACCTGATCCACTTCCACAAAGTGTCGATGAACTGTAACATCTGTCAGATTAGTAGCTGGAAAGGATCGGTAGTGGTAAATCTCCTCCCGGTTACGATGGAGAGCTGATTAGTAGGCAACTATGGTCTGCTCCCCTTGTCTCATCTGCCACACATGATGGCATAGTTCATACACATGGCTAAGTTGATCCACTTTGTAGTAGGTCTGGGTCATTGTGTCCCAAATTCTCTTTGCCCATGTTCAGGAACAAGTACTGTTGATATCTGGCTGCATGGTATAAGTCAGCCACCATATAACCAATGAATTATTGGCTCTCCATTTCAGGAAGGAAGGATCATCTAACTTAGGGACTTTAGCCTTTTTTATAATGTACTCCCATTTGCCTCTGCTCATAATTGTTAACTTGGCTGACTATGACCTTGGTGGAAATTGGTACCATCAAGCTTCACAGGGGGTGATTTGGTTTCTGACAAATTATCAGTCTGACCAGTGATCACCACTGGGAGAACTGCTGTTCACATTAGAAGAGCTAGTAGATTGGCTGGTTTCTGACATTCTATGGACTCTCAAATCACAACAACTTTAGAGAGTTTTCACTTGATAAAAAAAACACTGTAGCCTACACAAATCACTAACACTGCTTACACTAAACGGCACAACACATTTCAGTCCGTAGGGAGTCACCACACTCCAAGGCAATACCACACAAGCTGCTCAACCCAATAAAACATACATACACCTTATACTCAGGAAATCTTGGGCTACACATCCCAAATGTCTACTGTATACACTGTTTTTGCTCAAATTTAGTATCTGTGAACAACTAGAAACATTCCTAATCAATGTAGGACAGAGGCTTTTTAACACATCACATACTCGTGTCACTTACTACAGAGTGACATACCTCTTATAAATCAACACACAGGTTTTAACACTCCTCAATCATCAAAAATAGCTATAATAAAGAATCCTCACAGCCACCAATCATAGATCATATTTAGAAACAGTCAATACAATTTCAGAGTATCAACACTTAACAATAGAAATAGAACTGAGAGGGATTAGAAGCCAAAACACACCAGAATCGAAATGGACCCTGGGTGGAAACATAGCTGCACAAAATCATCACCAACGCTTCGATTCTTAACCAAATTGCTCCAAATTTGTTTTGAAAATCCCTCATATAAAACGAACCTAGATTGAGTGAAAAAATTTCACTGAAAAATTCACATGATAAAGTACAAGTGCCTGAACTCAGGTCTGAGTTTTTTTCCGTCAAAACACAAAAAAATGTACAAAAATTGCTATACTTCTCTAAACAGCTGCAGAATCGTCACAGAAAAACTTCATGAATGTAGATCTACCAAAACCCATAGCTTGTCGACACGACCTAGGGTGTCTGTACGGATGTTGACGTCATCTCATACGAATTGATAGCGTCAGCAGAGTTCCTTTCGTTAGCTTCCTTAGCTTTTATGTTCTGATACCAAGTTGGTTTGGTAAGTATGTTGAAGGAAAGTGTTAGATTTAGGCTAGAATGAAGTAGGAAGAATAAAGAAGGCAAGTAGTAAGCGGAGAGGGGAGAAAGGAAATTGGAGCAAAATGTATGGGTAAAATGTACTGTCCCATGTTTCCTCTTAGTATATCTATGAGTTATGAGTTCATATCATAAATTGTATTGTATTAGTATACCATACCAAAACACAAAATACAAAATACTAAATTACAAGACTGCCGCACTCATATACATTTGCATATATTCTACACTTCTTGGTCTTGGTTAGTGGACTGCCACTGTCTTCTCTACATCCACTTGATTTTTAACTTAATCCTACTTTTCTGGTTGTGGGTGTTATCTCAAAGAACTAGCCTTGACTGCTACTCTCTCTTTTTTCTATAATCTAAAACGGATGCACCAGACCACCCCTCCTGGAAGGATTAGCTGCTCAAAAATTTCTTAAACTCATTTGGAACTCAGTAATGATAGTTTTGATGTGCTGGTGCTTTTAAACCAGTTTTGGGTCCTGTGGGTAACTGTTGATGACTTCTTGTTTGGGAGCTTCTGAAAATTTAGTTGCAGGAACTATTTTGAAGTTGGGTACAACTGTGTTTAGTAAGCGATTCATTTATGATTTCATGGTTCTCTCTCTCTCTCTATATATATGTGTGTGTGTGTGTGTGTGTGTGTGTGTGTGTGTGTGTGCTGGAAATGGATGTA
>JAOXJP010171932.1:0-12656 GCA_025762735.1 Platanus orientalis
TTAAAGCATTGTAGCCTTCAAGGCAATTCAGTTTTTTTCATTAATCAAAAGTTTTAGTACGAATTTTCTCTTCTTTGGTGAAGTTTAGGGTTTTTTCCCAAACAAAGGAGGCGATGTGTTCTTCTCCTTGCTATTCCGCTGCGTCAGAGTCTGTACATGCATGATTTTTATTTTCATGTCTCATGTAGCTTCATTAATAGACACTCATGGCTTGAATCTTGAAATTGCATTTAAATTATTTGTTTTGATTTGGAAGCATGTCATACATTTAATTTACATGAGTTTTATATTGCATTCAACTTATACTTGAAATGATTTATCATTAAATGATTTAAACATTTTTTATGGTTTTTATTTTACTATGGATTCTAGAATGCGGATTTTACTTATCGAGCTTTCCCAGAGCTAATCCAAATATTCCATGCTTGTAGATAGACAAGTTCATGTTTATCTAAAGCATTGAGATAGTGCAACCCAGTTTGCTAGAGGGCAACAGACCATGTGGTAGCAAATGGTGATCTTGCACTCTAACATGTAGGCTAGAGCAGTCTAAATGTATAGATGGGCTCTGTGTACCCAAGTGGGTTACACTATATTTTTTAATATATGGACTTGTATTTTGGTACATGTTTATTTTGTACCATGGGATGAATATATTCCTTACCAAACTGTCGGATAGGCGGTCACTACTATTCTTTTGAAATTAGAGATGTATATAAAAGTGCTTTGTATGGATTGAATGGGTCGCAAGTTTATCTTAGATGTGGGAAAATTTTCTCATGCGCAATTCAGAAAACATCTTTAAGATTAGTTAGAAATGAACAAAACCTTTGAATCCTTCGTACCCCAAAATCCAAACCTAACCGTTTGGGTTTCGGAGCGTGACATACAAAGTTCTTCCCAAAATCCTGTCAACAGGATTACATATCAGCTCCAAACCCTCATCCCAATCGTGCTTAAAAAAACCTAAACGATTTGGGCAGGCAGATCTCTAATCGGCTTGAAATAAACGGGTCATTCGAGTCACACACCAGGTTGAATTCGAGACACCATCACAGATGAAAAATAAAAATAAAAAACCTGTCTCAATGTCCATACTGATGACAACATTCATACATTGCCATCGAGGCAGAGAATGCAAAGAGGATGCTACAAAGTGAGTTATCATAACAGGGCATCACGACATAACATTTAGTCATAAACAACACTGACGAAGTTAAAGCAATGCCCTAAAGAAACTTGAATAACTTAGCACCCAATAGGGATATGGAATTCATGTATACAAGTTTAGAAAGCGCTCAATCTCTGATACAAGGTGCAAGAATGTAACATCTTGGGAACTTGCGAATGGGTTACCTGTCTGTTTGCACCATGCTACTCCAACATTTCTCAATTTTAGAAGAATCAAAAGTAAAACTTACAATGCAAAATCATAATCACGGCTCACTCTTTCTTAAGACTTCTCTAACCAGAAGTGTCCGGCCACGAAACTCCTGCGTAAGAAGCATGAAAGGGTAAGAAAAGCAAACAGAGCAAGGGTGAAATTGCAAATAAAGAATTGAGTTTACCGATCCACTTGAAGAAATGGCAGCCTCACGTTCTGCAGCTGAAGAGAAAGAAAGAAACCCATAAACCCTGTTCCTCCCTGCTTTACGATCAAACAACACTCTTGCACTAACTACACCACCAAATTGGCTAAAATGCTCCCTCAAATCTTCAGGCTTCACAGACCATGCTAGATTTCCAACATAAACCCTATGAGGGCTTTCAAAGATTTCAGTCCTCTTGGCTTTGGGTGCAGAATTCAAACCCACAAGGATCTTCTTCCTCCTAGAATTCATCTCTGAAGAAAATCTAACCCGCATTTCACGCCCACCAACATCCTAGGGAAAACATGAAACAATCACGAAAAGGAACAAACTAAATAAAATCCTGCAATCACCATTCTGGATCATTTGCCACTTACAGATCCATCTAAAGCAGCAATTGCAGATTTAGCCTCCTTGGCAGAACTCATTGTGACATAACCGCATCCTCGACTTATCCCTGTCTCAACATCCCGTGAAACCTGAATTGCAATACCATTTCTTACAAACTCCAATTGCCGAAGAAAAAGGAAAGAAAAGAACACTTCGAAACAAGTCAGACAAGATTGCGTACCTCGACCGATTGAACAGTTCCAAAGGGTTTAAAAATATTCAGAAGCTGTGAAATGTCGCAACTCCTGGGAAGATTGCAGACGTAGAGTACAGAGGGTCTCACTTTAACCTTTAATTCCTTAGACGGGCTGTCCTCGGCGCTCTCCTCCTCTACCGGCGTAGTTGCCGCAATGGCTTCTTCTTCAACGACGGCTAGGACTCTCGGAGACCTAATTTTACTAGTTGAGCTGAGAACAGAAGCAAAGGCTTCGTGGGCGTAAGATATGGAGATGGCGGATGAGGCGAGGAGGCATGACAACAATGGATAAGGAAAGCGGAGCGAAGAAGGCGAAGAGGAAGAAACGAAGCGTGGTGTGGTTCTGGGTTTGCAAAGTAAGGTAGATGAAGAGGAGTAAGAGGTGTAAGAAGTAGCCATGGCCCAGAGATATGGGAGCTTGGAGAGCTCTGTAAACCCAGTGTTGATTTGTATCACCGGAAGGAAAATGGGGCTCTGCCTTGATTGAACAGAGTGAGAGAGGGAGGCGGAAGAAGAGCTAATCGACAAGCTCTCCACGGATATATGGATTACTGGATATCAGATTATCAGGTGGCATTTTATTTTATTTGTGTGACTTGAATTGGACTCGACGACCGCTCCTCTAGGTGCCACACGATCTAAGCTAAAATAAGCTAAAAGTACTATGGGGTCTGTGGGAAGTGATTGAAAACACACTGTGTGGGTGCAATAGAGTTGTCAACAGTTAGATCGGAATCTGAGGAGTATTCGTTGATTTGAATGGATAGCTTAGCCTGCTTGATCATTGTTTAACATTTATATAGATGGTACCTTTAGATTAATTATATCTCATTTAAGTAAACTAACGTTCTCAATTTTTCAAATTAATAAAAATTTGATTCTATGACATAACATCTCCAAGCATTCTTGGATAAGGAAGGATGATATCCATCATTCGTGATCCTCTGTAGTGGAAGCCTCAGCGGAAGCCCATACCATAGGCTAGGGGTGGCAATTCGTCTTGGCGGGTTGGGTCTGTGTCATGTTGAGGTGAGGGTATATGATTATATGATTCAACTCGAATCCAACCCATTTATTAATCCTTTCAAAGCCGGTTAACCCACTTTGACCTAAAACACTTTTATAGTCAATCCTAACCTGCTTATTTCGAGTTGGTTTTGCGGGTTGTATGGTAATTCATGTTGATGAGTAAAATTTGTATTGTGTCAAGTTAAGGGCATACGACGATATGATCCAACCCAAACCTGATCCATTCATTAATCATGTCAAAGCAGCTTGGCCCAAAACACGTTTACAGTCAACCCTAACCCACTTATTTTGTGTTGGGTTCATGTTGGGTTCACAGGTTGTATTAAACATTGCCACCCCTACCCTAGCTATACACAATTTAGGTGCATTCATTTTGATTGGGGTGAGTGTTTTGACATTTTTACCCCTATGTGCGCATATAGCTACAAGTTTCTGCTACAACAATCAGAGCTCGACATCCATGGGTAAAGAAGCATGGGCTTTTATAGAGGATTAGGGGGTGGACCTTGGCCCTAATGCACTATTATTTTTAAGGATTACTTGGGGCTTGCACAGTTTCTTCATATAGCGAGATCTACACAACTGGTGGCAGAGGTAGCCAAAATTGCATAACATTGGAATGCTGCCGGGGGAATTTGACCCTTACCCCTCCCTCAAGACAGTCATGCCACAGCCACTCACGTTGGGGAGCATTGACAAATGCACTGTTATATCAGTTATAGCAAGTTTAATTATCTAATGTCATTGGAACTTTTAAGCTTATAGTGTTAGCATATATTTTGAAATCCGTTAGTCAATAAATGACACGTGGATTTAAGTGACAGCACAACAAACCATTACAAAATGTGTCACAATGGACAGAAGATGAAACAAGCAATACGCCTCGGCGGATGATAACCATCACCACAAAAGGTAGTGCATAACCCAATCAGCAAGCGAGATGCCCACGATTCAAATTGAAAAACGATTAAAAACGAATATGAGAGAAAACTATGGCGTCAAGGGAAAAACTTCTATAAATAAAGAAGACGATAGACATAAAAGCGATGAATCAATCATCATCAACAATATATTTTATTTGTGGCGGTAGCATTAGATTAGGCATAATAATAGTTCAATCTTGAAGTGATTCAAACCCTTGTATCGGACAATTCGACTGTATTGTAGAATCAAATTCAATGAAGTTCTTCCAAGAGAAGGGTATCAGCTAATTTGTCATGTTCGAAGAATCGGATTCAACGAAGTCTTACCTCGACATTAGAGGAGAGACGGTGGCTAATATGTTTGTTCGAAGGTATCTTTGTAACCGACATTGTATTATGTATTTTCAATTTAGTAAAATTTTCTTTCTGTTATCAGTTTGGGCGGCATTGTCTATTGTAAAAGTCCTCAGTCTAGAGGCATTACCGGACCCAAACCCTTTTGATAATCTGAATTGGAAAGACCCATCCACTTGTCGATCTGTAAACAAAAGAATTTTTATTGAGAACCAACAAATTGGAGACCACAGTGAGAGATTTTAGCTATAAATGACACCTAAAAGGGATAAACGACCCATTAACTTGAATGATAATGAGATAAGTGAATTGTCTCAGAACATCGAGAGTAAACTCGATGTCCTTATCTAAAGACTCAAAAAAGAGTTTCAAATGATGCCAAGTATTTTGGGTGACTTCCTACTAAAAGTGCTCTAGCCTATATTAGAGAACATCTAAGCTAATCAGAACTTCGACATTAGGGATAGAGGGGTGACTAGCAGAGTAGATGTCCCAAAGACCTCGAACAGGCTCAGGGGGCATGAAAGACCTCTCGGGTACCCTGAAGAACTTTGAGTCGAGGATTTCCTTGAGCTAACCTAACAAGAGCCAATCATAGCCTCTACAAAAAGGTTAGGACAAAGGAATCAAGGTCCTATAGGTTATCATCTATGGTCGAGTGTACCGATAAGGCCAAAAGGGCTCGAGGTACATGAAAACCCCACATTTGAAACTAATGGGATACCTAGAAAAGAATAATGAACATCTCATAACAAGGGACAAGATCAATACAATGGTCGAAATGGTTACTATGTTCCAAATGCCCAACAACCTTATCGAAATAATCGTTTTGAGCAAAACACCAACAGAGACCAGCATTCAAGGCCAGGGCTTCCAACTCCTAGAAGACAAGATCCACCAAACTATTGGGGGAATCCATTTCACGGGCAAAATACCAATATATATGGATATGGAGGAACAAACCCACCACCTAGAAGAAAGCAGGACCCATCAAATTATTGGGGAATTCTTACCCCAAACAATGATGAATTTGTTGGTACAGGCATGAGATACAACACTCAGCCTCCACCTTACTAGAGGGCCTACCCAGGACAAGGGCAACCATATGGTGCAGTTCCATAGGTATATGCCCAAAATCCTAGAAAACAGGTTATAGGGCTCCTTGAGGAACTGTATGGACCTGGCCTTCAACGGGCCGCACGTCCAGCATACAGGTTGTCATACCCGGAGCAAATTGATAGAGACTATGAGTTCCTTCGAGTGTATAAGATACCTGATTTTGCTATATTTTTAGGAGAGGACAGTAAAACGGATATGAAATACATTAGCCGATTCACCACACAACGTGGAAAATTTCTTAACCTAAGGTATTATAAACTCAAGTTGTTCCCTAATTCATTAACAAGATGAGTCTTTACTTGGTATACTAATCTTCCTCTCAAAAAACTCGATACGAAGCTGGGAAGAAATGGAAGATAAATTCCAATCTCACTTCACTAGAGCAGATATTGAGGTATCAATGGTTGATTTGGCCAGGTTAAAACAACAGCCAAGAGAAATGGCTGAATAATTTATTATGTGGTTCAAAGGAGCTAAGGCCAAGTGCCTTAGTGGACTACCAAAGGTCGAGTTCATGAAACTCGCCCAAGATGGTCTTAACTTCAAACTTAAAAGAAAAATTGAAAGAATAACCTTCTTTGACCTATTCGAGCTATCAGAAAAGACTACCCGCTATGAGAATATCCTTAAGGAGGAAAACCAGTGACGTACTTCTTTATATGAGACTTACTACCAAGATCCAAATTATGAAGTCGACCTAGCAGAATTCATTGGAAACCGACCTTTCACATGCGATGCTTTAGCTAAAAAGGATACCTAAGCCTAGGAATCAAACAAGCCAACCACAACAATAAAAATATACTCCTTTGACCTGAATAAGGCTGATCATATATTCAATCTACTGCTCAAAGCCAAGTAAATTAAATTAGTTGGAAGACATAAGATCCCAACACAAGATGAGTTATGTGCAAAGGATTAATATAAATGGCATAATTTTTTTACACACTCAAACAACAAGGGTGTAGTGTTTCGAAATGTCATCCAGAGAGAATCAACAAAAAGTTGCTTTAATTTCCTGATAAAACTAAGCCATAGAGGTAGACATAAACCCCTTTCCAAAACTGATGGACGTTGATATGATCACCATAAATTGGAAACCGAAGGGGGAACAAATAAATATTGAAAGAGTAAATAGAAATGTTAAGCTTACAAATTTTGCACCTTTTGTAGGGCTACAACCAAGGTCACCAGCCGTGAAAAAGGCTCTAGACATGGCTAATCATGGAAAAGCACCACTTAAATACTCTGACGCAGTGGCATGGAAACCACAGTTCAACAACAACAATGAAGGGAGGATTCCAGTTGATGAAGATGATTCCTGCCTCTGTGAAAGGTGTGGCAGGATAATGGCCAATCTCATGGTCATGGCGTCCAAAAGAGAATCAGAGGTCCTCATGCCAGTTGAGCCTGCTACAAAGAGAAAGGAGCATCCATGACCAATGAATGTCCTTCAGGCCCCTTGTGCTAGAGACTAGCGGCCCAACAAATGGGCAAAGGAGAGATGCCAATATGTAAACAAGACTTGGATGGGAAGGGAACCACCTTAAGAAATATTTCAATCCACAAGGACAATTAAACTACCTCCAAGAGAGGTCGATAGATGGATAAAGGTGATTTTTCCTACCAACAAACAGCATGCGAAAGGCTTTCCAACATATAAGTATGGATACAATCCTGAATTCCCTTCGATGACAAGAACTCAGAAAAGAAGGTGGCTTAGGCAACAAGCCATGGCTCAATAGGGGAACCCGTATCAAGGCTCAGACTAGGAGTTAAGAGTGCAACAAGAAGCATGGGAAGAAAACAACCAACACCAAATGGTCGATCATCCCTAACTCAACTATCAACTCGACACATCATATGAAGAAGAGTCGAGTAAAAGAGAACACAAGAAGTTGGAAAGGGGATGCTTCCTTATGCTCAACAACAACGACAACTAGGAACCCAAGACCATACGCGTGCTTATTGGTCAATAGCCAAGAAAGACCAAGAAATCCCACCAGGACAAGCTTCATGACACCCCACTAGTCATCCAAGCTAAAAGAGGAACAAGCTAGCAACAGGGGCGTATGACTTGGGCAGATGTGGTGGAATTGCCTTTAGAAGAGGATGATTTCAATGACTTTGGGAATGAGGGAGTGTTTGCTAACTCCTTCACACCTTCAGAATCAACAAAAAATAATCCACCCAGTGACACAGGGAACACGATCATGATTTTCTTTAGTAGTTGTTCCGAGAAGGCAATCAACTGCAACATGATACTTACATTTCCCATTGAGTTCAAAGCTCAACAAGACCAGGTCTTTGAGGTCGAGAAAAAACTTTGGGACATCATCACCAAGAAATTAGCGGCGATGGAGCTCGAGGACGACACATTAAAGGGAGATGAACTAAAAGCAACACAAAAGAAGCAAAAGGTAAACTTATCTTTGACAAACCCTTCAAGAATATGACCCAACATTTAAAACCTTTAAATATAAAGCATATGGAGGATCAACCAATAAATAGTCTTAATCGGCAATGGGGTGGCTGTAAAAATACTCCTTCTTTCCATGATGAGAAAGCTATCAAAAGTCAATAGTGACCTAGTATCGACAAACGTATTTATCTGTGGTTTCTCTGGGAATGCCACCAGGACCAGAGGAGTCTTTTCCCTCAAACTGAGAGTGGGAAGTAGAACTCAAGTAACAACTTTCTTTGTAGTTGATATTTCCTCTAACTACAATGCATTATTAGGTAAAGATTAGATACACTTGAATTGGTGTGTCAATTCATCTTTGCATCAATTATTATTATTCTAGAATGACAATAACTCTATGGAAGTGGTACATGCAGATCAGAAACTCTTCCTAGCCTCAGCAAATAATGTCAAGGCCTACCTTTATGACGACAATGTTGGAACTGTCAAGTTAGTGGGACAAGATAACAGAGGAAAACCCATAGAGGTAACTATCCAAAAAATTTGAGAAGACGATACCTCGACAACTGAAGAATTTGAAGAGTTGTGCAGGGAATTAGTTAACCCCTGTTTATCAATAGGGCCAGAAAAATTAGGCCAAGAGAATAGAGAGGGGCTAGATGACTAGCCTAGACAAAGAAAAAGAAGAGACCATACAAATGGCCATGAAAAGACTGTTAGGTTACCTAACAGAAAGAAAATTTGAGTTGTATCTTGATGAGTGTACCACACATAAGTAGCCCTATGAGCATGGAGTCATAGGAGTAGAAGAACTAAGTACGGCCCCTACCAAGTTGGATGACTTGAAGGCTGAAGTCCAAGATAATTTGAAGGAAGTAAATTTGGGTTCAATAGAAGACCCACGCATAACGTATTTAGTGTTAAGCTCGAGGTGCTAGAGTTTGAGAAGATGACAACAGTCCTGATGCAATACAAAGACTGTTTTGCTTAGGACTATTCCGAAATGCCTAGACTCAAGCGAAAGCTTATTGAGCATAGATTGCCAACAAAAAATGGATATATTCCTTTTAGCAACCACCTCGATGAATGACCAGTAAAATAGTAATAAAGGTCAAAGAGGAAGTCGAGAGGTTACTAAAGGAAGGGTTTATTCTCCCACCAGGTATGTCCAATGGCTCTCAAACATAGTTCTAGTTATTAAGAAGAATGGTAAATTGACAATCTGTATCAACTTCAGAAATCTTAATACTGCCACCCCAAAAGATGAGTATCTTATGCCTATGGCCGACTTATTAGTAGATGACGCCACAGGACATCAAATATTATCTTTCATTATTTATTGCTAAAAAAGATACCCATAAAATTGCCTTTAGATGTCCAGGTTCAATAGGGATGTTTAAATGGGTAGTCATGCCTTTTGGCTTGAAAAAATGCTGGGGCAACGTATCAACAGGCCATGAATTATATTTTGCACAACATGATCCAAAAATTCATGGAAATATATGTCAATGACATAGTGGTGAAATCTCAGGATTTCGACAACCACTTGCTTGATTTAGAAAAAGGGTTCCTCAAGATAAGAAAATATCATCTAAAGATGAACCCATTGAAATGTGCATTTAGAGTAAGTGCTGGTAATTTCTTAGGGTTTCTTAGTACATCATCAAGGAATTGAGATTGACCAAAACATAGCTAAGAAAATTATTCAATCCCAAACACCTTCTACAAGGAAGGAGTTGCAAAGACTCTTCGGAGAAATTAATTTCCTCATGTGTTTTATCTCTAATGTGGTAGGAAAGACAAAGGTATTCTCACTTATACTGTGAATGAGAGGGAACAAAGAGTTTCAATGAAGAGAAGAGCACCAGCAAGCTTTTGACAGGATCAAAGAGTATCTGTCAAACCCACTGGTATTAATGCCTCTAAGAAAAGACAAGCCTTTAAAGCTATATATTTTAGCCACAGAGGACTCAATTGCAAGCCTGTTGGCTCAAGACAAGAAAAAAGGGCATGAGCAGTCAGTGTTATATCTGAGTTGAGTCTTATAGAAAGCATAATGTAATTACTCAATGATGGAAGAACTGTTGAGTATTGTCAATTCCATGTCATAAAGTGTAAGGGTGCAAGTGTGTGTGATCAGCTGCTAGACGAAACAGAAACATCAAGAAGTCAAGACCAAGACGTAAGGACACACATCAAAAGCAAAGGGAAGCTGAGGTAGACAAATGAATCAAATAGGTAAAACTTGAGGCGACCAACCAAGCCTAGGTTTGTGGACTTAAAGCCCACCCACACAACCATAGAAATGGCCCCGCAAGATATCCAAAAGGTCTAAGATGAAAACAGGGATAAATATGAAAAATGCAAAATCTGGCTATTGGGACCGATCCCCATTTTTTGGGGACTAGTCACGCTGGACCGATCACACCTTCACTAGGACCAATCACACTTTCACTAGGACCGGTCCCCAATGGCAGAAACATTTTTTTTATTTTTAAATTTACGAATCTTTGACTTTAATGCATATCTTGTGACCATTTGAGGGACGAAACCTTAAGGTTTTTAGGGTTATTTAAGGACCCCTAAAAGCATTGAAAATGAAAAAGAAAAAAAAAAACTTGAACGATCATATAACTCATTAAAAGAAAAGGGAAAACAGTTGTCTGAGAACCGTCATTGCAAGAGATTCCTAAAAAAAATAACTTTGCTGCATACAAAGGGGCTATTAGGCATTCCACATTGATTGCTTTGAAGTGGAGGAAAGTGACTTAGGTTCAAACCTACAAATCTGCAGAGAAATCTCTGAGAGTAATCAATCTCCCAAGTATTTTAATACTGTGGTATTTGAAATTATTTAATCCGTTACACAATATTATTGTTGCACATAGATTTAAAATAAACGAATAAAATACTTGAGCTTCTTGTGATCTTTTAATTAAAATATGCTTGCTGAGAAACATTATTAAGAAAAGAGATTTAACTCTTCATCTAATCACTTAGCAAATTTTTGTGCCTTCGCTGGAGTCACCGGAAGGGTTTTCTAACCCTTGCCGGAGATATCAAGGGTTGACACTCAGTTTGCAGGAGTCACTAAACTGTTAGTAGTATTGGTTTTTGTGATTAATTTTTCCCATGTAATCTGTAGTTATTATTAATAAATTAATCCGCTCTATAAGGAGCTTTCTACGGTGGACGTAGGCACTATTGCCAAACCACTTTAAAAAGAGGTGTCTATTTATCTGTGTGATTTTCCTATGCATTTTTATTCCTTTTAGCATTTCAAAAGCTTTTGGTAAATGCTTGTTATTTGAATAAAAGTAGACTTTAATCTTGCCTTAGTCAAAAATTATAGATCTGTCAAATTAAAATTTGTAATATCCTTTTCACCCCCCTCTAGGATAATGGGACTAGTATTTCAATTGGTATCGAGCAGGTTGCCTTATTGTGGGTTGAACTACCCGAGTTGATCCTGACCCCACCACAAAATCACCATGTCCTCTAGGGAGGAAGGATATGTTCCAAACCGACCATTATTATTTGATGGGACTGATTACACCTATTGAAAAAACCGCATGATCATATATTTGAGATCTCTAGATTATGGAGTTTGATCTATCGTTGAAAAAGGGTATACCAAACTCGAGGATAAAAATGAGGCTAAATGGGATACAAATGAATAAAAGGCCTACACAGCAAACTACAGAGCATTAAATGTCATAGTTTGTGGCCTCATCTGAGAAGAGTACAATAGAATCTTGAGTCTATTGACGGCTAAGGAAGTATGGGACCTCCTTGAGGTGACCCATGAGGAAACTAACCTTGTCAATCAATCCAATCTTCAGATGCTTACATCAAGGTTCGAGACTCTCCGCATGGAAGAAGATGAACAGTTCATCGACTTTCACACCAGGCTCTAAGACATAGTCAACTCAATGAGAAGACTTGGAGAAGAAATTAAGGACCCAAAAATAATTAGAAAAATACTTCGATCACTACCTAAGAGATTTCATTCTAAGGTCACGTCCATTGAAGAGTGCCAAAATCATGACAAAATGAAACTTGAAGAGCTAATAGGGTCCCTTCAAACCTTTGAGCTGAAATTTAGATCTCTCATCAAAAAGAAGAGTGTGGCTCTTAAAATAGATGAGGAGTTTAGCCCAAAAAATGACTCAGATGAAGGGATGGCCCTATTTGCTCACAGATTCAAGAAAACGATGAGGTTTAATGCAAGAAACTTTAGAAAGAAGAAACCCCCTAACAAACAAAATCTAAACCAAAATCCTAGGAAGCCTGTATTTCCTAAGGAAGAATCGGTGTGTTATGAGTGCAAGGGTCATGGCCACTTTGCCTCAGAATGTGCTAACAAAAGGAAGAAAATAGGACAAGGCAAAGCCATGGCAGCCACCTGGGATGATGACTTAGATGACTCTGATGATGAATCCCAATACAGCGAAGATGAGTTCTCACATGAAGTGAGAGCCTTTGTCGCACGTGCTAGAGAAGAACCTGAAATCTCCCTAAGCAAATGTGAGGAAGCTTATGAAGGAGAAGAGGAAATTAATGAAGATGAGGAAGATCTTCAAGAGGCTTATAATGAAATGTACCATGAAAGTGTCAAACTTATCAAAACCAATCAA
>JAOXJP010171943.1:0-12656 GCA_025762735.1 Platanus orientalis
AAAAAGAAAAGAAAAGAAAAAAAAAGGTGTAAATCACTTTTCGGTGCTGATGTGTCCACCACCTGACTCCCAGTGGACCAAGCGTTTGTTAAGGGAGGCTGACAGAATCCTTTTTCCTTTTCGGGCCTAGACATGGATGATAAGTAACATTAATATAGTGTCTATCTTAATTTCTGTTTGGGTTGCTGTAGTCACTTGTTGAGTAGGTCTGCTCATTGGTGGCATCATAACCTGCGTTTGGAACTGTCTTCACCACTAACCAAGCAGTAACCCCGCTTTCCAACCTAAAAAAGGCCCATTGAGGCAGGGAAGGTATCTCCAGGTCTAACCCATTACTCAGTGAGCCTGAATATCAAGCTCAGGGGTGGCCACGGGTTTGCAGGTACAACCATTGCACAGCCCAGAGAAAATCAGGCCTAAAAATTGTCTGACAACCTGGACCATTGACACATTGCCTTCTTATTTATCATGGTTGATAAAGATTTTCCGCTCCTTCCATTTTCAAACAAGAGCATAGGTAGTTTGAGCATAGGTAGTTTTCTTTTTTTGTTTCTTCTTTTAGTTAGCAGAGAAAATTTATTAGTTAAGAGAGAAGGCAGTGGAAAAAGCATTAGCCAATAACAGGAATAGAGCCATGGAATAAAAATTTTGCAATGCCATTCTGCTTTATAGTCACTTATGCTGCTTCACTCATACCACTCTAGATCTTATCAGGTCTTGGTCCTTGAGTCCTGGAACCTCTAGTGATAATTACCATGACTCAGTTAAGTCAACCTATAGAGTGTGTTATTGTCAGTATTCATATTAGTATGAGAAATGTTTTGTGGAACAGGAAACCAGCTAGGCAGCTGACCCCGGTGTTAGGTTGTGCCATGTGCTTTTGGGTTGGGGAAGCTGGCTACTTGCAGCACCGGTTCCCCCTTTCTTTTTTGGAGAGCCATGGTTCCCTGTTCCATCTACCTCTTTCTACAATTAAGGCCGAGATACTCACTTCAACTTTGTGAGGCAATTGTACTTGTGCCCGGTCTTTCTTTGGAATGGTGCAGGATCCATCCTTTCTTTTTTAAAAACTTGTTGAAGACTCTGTCCTTGCATTTTATGTTTTTGTGTTTTTTGTGCAGACACTTTGGCCCTTACTTTTTCTTGGTTTAGAGTTTTGCTTCGTCTGCTGGCTTAATAAACCTTTCTTATTTCTCTTTTCCTTCACTCTTTTCTTAACAATTCCTTAATTGTGTTTTACAATATGGCAGGACATCAACCACGTGTACTACGAGACTGAGTACCGGACAGAGTGGTGTCGTACTAATTCAACATTTGTCCCCTGCTTCCTGTTTGCAAGAAAGTTTTCACAAGGTGCTGCTATGCGCCTTTTGAGCCAGGGAGTAGTTGGTTCCTTTGATACTACTGAATTGTTAGACACCCCCCTGTGATTGTCCACGGTGTGCCAATTTTCATCTTTTAAACAATATACCTGACCATCTGACCATCTCTTTGAGCGATATGACCAAAAGTATTTTCACGGCATCAAATGAGGCAGCCGGCAGAGATTTACAGGAATTTTATATGATGTACACAGAACAGTTTTTGACACTGCACATCTAAATTATTGTAAGGTGGCAGTGGCTGTTCAACTAAATCTATATACACACAAAAGAAGAGGGGAGCTATGAATTATGTGAGGTATGAGTTGCTGGGCAGTTTTACTTAATTGTCTGATTGTAATGGTTGGTAAAACATGGCAAATGGTCTCAAAGAGTGTTTGCCGTGTTTTTGGCTTGCGTTTGTCAATAATTATTAAAAGCAGCAAAAATGAGTGTAACCAAGAGTGCCCCAAAAATAAAAATAAAAGCACCTAAAAAGACAAGGCTTTCATTATCATCTTCTTGTAGTATTATTGTTAATACTTTAAAACTCGAACGAGTCAAACTCATCCAAGATCCAGTCGAGTATAGCATGTCCGGGGTCCTTTTTTTAGTTGTTGATGGTATGCATATCTTGGTTATGTAATTTGTTTACAAAAATAAATGTTAGAATAAAATGTAAGATTAAGGAATCAGGCATTTTGACATGCTCGGTAGCCCTTTATCTATAAAAGAAATGTTTAGTAGCCATTTGTTTATCAATGTGATTAACTTATATTTTATAGTTTTTTGAGTCCTGGGTGGGTAGTCAGTCATGCTTAACATTTGGATTACAGTTTGGTTAACAACGTAACCGGAGGACTAGTTAAGATCTCTACTCACCAAATTGCCTGCCTGATGTGTTTGAGAAATCAGGAAATTCTCCTTTTGATTTGTTGTCCTTGTACCACTAAAGTAAGAAAAACTTTGCTTGGTGAGTTTGGATTGCAATGGGTGACTCACCAAACCTTAAATTTCTGATGTTTGGATGTTGCTCTTTATAGTTGCATGGCCATGGAAAGTTAAAAAGTTGTTTTTTTTGTGGATAAATTGCGGAATTTCATCCAAGATTTCAGCGGATAGCCTTGTCACATGGAGGTCAACCATTAGGCTTACGATTAGCTTAAGTTACTTTGAAGGTTATTAATTATCACTATGTAAGGGCACCATGTCCAACCGAATAACTTCAGATCTGTAGAAACATATGGGGTGATATATATATATATATATATATATATATATCACTACTCCTCATGAGCTGTCATATTTAAATAAGCAACTCTTTCAAAAGAGCTGTGTTAAATCCCAATCAACACAATCTTATATATTCTTTCTCGTGAAAAGTTGTTTATGTAGGGAAAGAGTTGTGTTGGACAACTGGTTGCTACACATACCTAGGGTTACCTAGAAGGGGGTGTCTTTTCAATCATACCCTTTTGATAAGTATAAATAGTGGTATAACCGTATCCCACATCAATTGGATGAGAATTCTTTCTTAATTTTTTTTTTTTTTTTCATTTTTTTAAAACTTTTATATATTTGTCCAAAGGTTTGTGAGTGATACCTAACCTCACACCACCTTATATAGAAATGATTTATTTAAACCAAACCAAACCCAACCCATTAAACTGGTTGTCAAGGATATAAAGGCAACCCATCCTTGTTCTTATCATAATGATTGATCGTTATGGTTCTGATAGTGGTATTAGAACAAGGTCATCTAGATTCTTGATCAAACAATTGAAGAATCACGATTTGACAAGAACTTAATATGGCACATCAAATTATATTTTTAATGAATTTTTATAATAAAAAAGAAGTTTTGATCAAGTGAAAGATCATTTGTAGAGATATTTATGAATCTCATTACATCAGTATTGAATAGGTGTTGATTTCAATCAAAGGCATTATAGTCCAACCAAAGAAGTTAATTATGTCGTCAAAATTGGTGACTATTGAAGATGTCAAGCACATTGGGCCAATTATGATAGAAGGAAAAGGAGGCTCAATTATCTCCTTATTTCAAGGCAAATTGAATTATGTCTTGAACACATCAAGGCCTACACGGTAGGAAGGTGATGATAATTGAAATGCCGATTGACAACAACAAAAGTGAGAGGATGGAAATTCAATAGTCAAGTTTATCATTGACTCACATGGATGATAGTTTCATGCCTTCGTATGCAAACATAAATAATGCCAATGAGATCATGGGGGTTGTAGAATCACAATAGAAGACTAGATCAGAACTCTATGTTCAGCTGCTTCTAGAGAGATATAACACCCCCAAAATGAATTATGGGGATAATGTGAACGATCATATTAATCATATGTCCCTTATGGTGAAAATATTACTATAACTGGTAACCCGATATTTGACAGCATACAAATTTCAACAATGTGGAATAGTTTACCACTTTCATGGGATTCAATTGTCACTACAATTAATTGTTTAGATGAAGTATTGTTAATGAAAAAATTTCCAACCCTTCTAGCTCTTGAATAAGAAAGGAATGAGAAAGAAAGGAAATATGAATTGTTTATTTCCCAAGATTCTCATAATAATATGAAAAGGGAGAGGACAAATGAAAAGTCTAAAGACAAATCTTAAGAAAGGAAGATTCAAAAAGATTCAAAAAAATTTAAGAGTAGAGTTTGCTACAACTGCAAAAATAAAGTCACTTTAAAGCTAGATCTCCTAACAACAATCCATCACACGAAGTGAAAAATCAAAATTATGCATTGACAATATCAGAGGCATTTTAACATAACCAGTGAAAAAAGATTAGTGGATAGATTCTGGAATGACTCGATATGTTGTCAATTACAAAGATGGGGTTCATGAATTTTAAAGACATGCCATTTATAGAGCATATCATCTTTATGAGCAATAATTCTCATTGTGACGTGTTGAGAAATGGGGATTTCAAATTTTATTCTATCTAATGTTTTATATGCACCGAGCATTAGAAAAAATCTTATTTATGTGTCAGAATTAGACTAAAAGAGATACATAATTATGTTAAGTCTGGTTCTAAAATATATAAGAACAATTTTACCATGAGATTATAAGAGGTGAAATGGTCGATCGTATATTTCAAATAATGATGATTCTGTCTTATGTGAGTGCTTCCACTAATTCTATTGACTTTTATGTATGGTGTCAGCACCCAAATTTTGCTTGAATTTCATTCCAATGTTGGGTACACTCACGTGAGACTTCGGCCTCTGTACATAAAAGTATCTCAGCTTCTAAGGTAGCCTTGGTTTAGGCATGTGAAGCCCATTCCTTGGTTAAGTCTGTCAATGTTTGCTCATACTCCGCTTGAGTGTGAGAAGACTCTATATGTGATGAGAGAAGCCACCCTAAAAAGACAGGTATTTGGGGTGCCTAACACCTTCCCAAAATGCAACTAAACAACTTACTCTTTATCTCAGGAAAGTAGATTAGTATTAGGAGTTAAACCCCTAGACCTTCGGGTCTATATTTCTCCTCTTCACCCAGAGAAGAGAACCAATGTTCAACTCCATCGGTTAACCCCGAGTTGGTGGCGACTCCCAGAAAATCCTAACCCTCATGTAAAAGTGTTAGCAACCTTTCACGCATCGGCATCGCGTGCCGGAGATTAGGCCTAGAAACCATGGATGGACGAGGGAAAGTGAACCCCCCTGGACCCCGATGTTCATGTATGACATCGATGCTTACGATATGTGAACAAAGACAAAATGGAAAAAAAAATGAATTAGAAAGGGTTGATACCCAATTTAAATAAATACTTAAAAGTTCTTACCCTTGTTTATAAGAGAATATGTCAAACAATAGAAATCATATAAGTTATTAGAAATAATACATTCAGATATTTATGGTCCTTTAAGAATTAATATACAGAGGAATTGAATATTTATTACCTTTATTGATGATTATTCAAGATATGAATATGTATATCTTTTACAGTGCAAGTTGAAGTTTTGGATAACTTCAAAGAATTTAAGGAGGTAAAGACTTAGGTAAAACAATAAAAACCTTAAATAATGATAGGGGTAGAGAATAAAACATTAAGGCTTTTGATGAATTCTTGCAAGGTATGAAATAAGACACTTGAACACCATGCCCTATACATTGCAGCATAATGGAATTGCATAAAGAAGAAATATGACCTTGATGGATTCAATGTGGTCTCATTCAAGAACTCCTTTGATATTTTGAGGAGATGCTTTGAGAATGGCTACCTATATATTGAATAGAGTAATTGCAAAGAATAAGTTACTAACCCATTATGAACTTTAGACTAATAGGAAGCCATATTTATCAAATTTGTAAATCTGGGGGTGTCAATTTCATGTTTTAATACTAAATCTAATAAGATATAAATTGAGTAGTCATAATTAAAAATACAAATTCATTGGTTACACTGACAATGGATCTAGTTATAGCTAGATTTTATTATAAGAAAATGGGGCTTATTGAAAGCAAAGATACTATATTCATTGAAGAATTAAAAAGATAAATTGATTGAAGAAAATGATCTTAAGAAGATCCTATTAATATATTAACATGAGTGTTAGGATCTAAAATGGATATAGGCCAAATTGAACCTATTGGTGATAGTACTATTGTATAAGTTAAACTAAAAGGTTCATATGATTAGTGAGAGGAAATGTCCTAGAGAACCTTTACTCTTATTTCAGGACCATTATAGTCTAATGGTATAAGAGATGATTATATAGAAAATGACACCATCGATAATCGTAGGACATATGAGGAAGCAATGAGTCTAAAAGACATGAGATATCCTTCATAAAAAAGAATAATGTCTGAGAATTGGTAAATCTTCTAAATGGTAGGCAATAGGATGTAAATGGGTACTTCGAAAAAGTATAAGGCTAGATTTGTAGTAAAAGGCTTTATGCAAAAACCTAGAACATGCTTTGAAAACACATTCAATAGTAGCCAAGTTCGTGTCAATTAGAATTTTAATAACTATACTTTCACATATGGATATGGAACTGTACCAGATTGATGTAAAAATGAGATTCCTCATTGGTAAATTAAAGGAGGATATTTGTATGCAACAACCAAAAGGCTTTAGAATTTTGGAAAAAAAAATGATAAGTTTATTGATTGAAGAAATCCTTGTATGAACTTAAACAATCTTCGAGACAATGGTATTTAACCTTCCACAAGGCTAGCCTATAATTAGGATATAAAATGAATAGATTTAACCACTGTGTGTATGTGTGGAAGAAAAATGATAAGACAACAATATTATCATTGTATGTAGATGATATATTATTGGCTGAAAATGATTTGGATATGATCAATAAGACCAAATCATATTTGGGTTCTTAGTTTGAAATGAAGGACATGGGTGAAGCATTTTATGTACTATGTATTAAGATACCTATGGATAGAGGCTCGATGATGTTATATCTGGATAATGAAGGGTATCTTGAGAAAGTCCTTAAAAGATTTGGAATGAAAGTATGTAAACTTGTTACTACACCTAATGTCAAGGGACAAAAACTGGATCAATCAATGTATCCACATAATGATCAAGAAAATGATAGAATGGGTAAAGTACCGTATTCATAAGCCGTGGGTAGTTTGATGTATGCAATGATTTGTATCGGCCTAATATTTTCTATAGAGTTGGATTAGCAAGCCAATTTCATTCTAATTTAGGTGAGGCACATTGGTAGGTAGTTAAGATGATACTGAGATACCTAAAAGGAACAAGAATTATAATTTGGGTTTTGGATCTAGTAAGCTGAACATTGTTGGGTTCTTAGATGTAGATTTTGTAGGTGATTTAGATGAAAGAAAATCAACTAGTGGTCATGTGTTCTTTTTTGAGAAATGAGCAATTTCTTAATCCTACAATAAACAAATGTGTGTCACAAAGTATACCATGGAGTCAAAATTTATTGCATAAAGTATGGTGGCAACATACATTGTTTAGATTGAATGTTTCATAAGAGATTTAAAACTAGTTTTAGAAAATGGTACAATTAATGTGTTTTGTGATAACAAGTCTGTTATCTCTATAATAAAAAGTGAAGTTAATGTTTCAAAGGATAATGCATTGATATATATTTTATTATATAATAGATATAATGGAAAAATGTGAAGTTAAAGTCAACTTGTCACCTCTGAAGAGATGGTAGTTGATCTCATAACCAAAGGAATGTCTTTAAAGAGATTCCACCATCATGTAGTAAAAAATGGACATGATTGGCCTAAAGGACGTTGAAGGTATTGGTAGCTACATGAAAGCATTACTGGAGGGATCTTTGGGATGCCTGAAAAGAACAATGAATGCACAATCACTACGAATTAGTATAAGAATGTATACTATAGCTTAAAAAAATAGGATTTGTGAGATAGTTCCGAATATGGTTAAAAGTGGTTATGTGCATTAATGAGATACGAACACTAGCTCAAGTCCTTGCATATAAAATCCACATAAATTAAGCTTGGAAGAAAACTGATAGGGGTTTAGACCGTGTAGTATAGTCATCAAGTGGTGGTGATAGATAACTCAACATTGTCATGATCGAGGAAGGCCTTACTCTTGGATTAAACTGTAGAAAACATGTGAGAAAAGGAAGTCATCACTCCAAAAAAGGTGGAAGCGTAGGAAATACTATGTTTTATCACAAGAATGTAATCTGAAATAGGAATATGGGATAAAGTCATCATTTGCGACACTGAGCGTGAGACCTTAACCCCAGAAACACTAGTATAATATTAGTCTTGAGAGATTAAAGTTGTTATAGAGTACATTTAGTTTAACAATGCTTGTACGGGTACTTGACGGGGTTGATGTATATATAAGGTTGTGATGGTTGGGAAACATCACAACTTTTCATGAATAGTCTTCTTGGAATAAACAACTCTTTGGAAAGAGTTGGTTTCCCAACCAACACAACTTTATATATTCTTTTTCTCATGAAAAGTTGTGTACATAGGAAAAAAGTTATGTTGGTTTACACAACCCTACACTTATGGTTGTTACACATACCAAGAGTTATCTAGATAGGCGTGTACCTTTTCTCTCACACCCTCCAGGTAAATATAAATAAATGTATGACTGTATGTCACATCAATTGGATGAGAATTCTTTCCCAGTTTCTCTCTTATGTTATTCTTGTTTTAAACTCTTATATAATTGTTCAAAGGTGTGTGAGTGATACTTAGTCTCATGAAATCTCATCACAACTTTATCTAGAACTGGTTTGTTTAAACCAAACCAAACCCAACCCATTAAACTAGTTGTCAATGATATAAAGACAACCGTTCTTGTTCTTATCCTATTGGTTGATGATCTTCATGGGTCCGAGAAATTTTGTAATGAATGATTTTTTCTTATAAAAAAATGAGGCATCATTGAAACAAATTCCATATTAATTTTTATTTTTATTTTATTTTTATGTTGGATGACTGAATATACTGTAACAGGGTGTCCTTTTTCATGGTGACCATGCATGGTGTGCCGACCATTTGTATTAGTGGTATAAAGTATAAGGGCCTCCTCATGTCAATTTATGTTTTATTTTGTTTGCAATTGGCCAGGTAAGGTGCATTTTAAAAGAAAAAAAGAAACTCTAGTAAGAAAAGTGGTTAAAGAACAGAGGAACCTTAATTCTTATCATACACAGGAAAATTGCTTTAAAAAGCTAAGGAACCAGTGAAGGTTTCTATACTGATTGAAGATAACATTGACAAATAGATATGACCGCCTAGGCCAATTGATCAGATTCATGAATCTAAACAATAGGATTAAATAGACAAGATGGATACAAATTTAGATAAGGAACAACCTATCCCCCATAAACGGCCTCTTTGAGGTACAATCTCAATAAAGATTACCATTATAACAACCAGTATAGGTATGGTATAGTGTAGATGAATAGGGACCTTTGAGACTATCAATGTATTTCCTTAATGAAACTTACTACACTCCTTGGACATCTCAGTAAGAGTGAGCTTGAGACTTGGTGGGACCTTTATTCCACGCTCTCTGATGAGCTCTCATCTTCAACATTGCGGTCAATTTCTTTTCTGCCGCTAATGCAGCTTCAGGTTTCTCCCTCACCACTTCACAGATCTCCATTCTTGAATTAAACTTGCTAGCTTCCTTTTGATATTGAGATGCCATCGTCTTTGCCTCAAGCAATGGCAAGTCAGCGGCCCAAATAGTTCATTAAAGTTCTCTAAGTTTTTCGCTCACTTCTAGGTCATGCTTCACACAATCTACATAAGATACAATCAACATAGTAAAATAACACATTTAAATAGTTTAATACCTCATAAAGAAGATAACGGTTCCATTGTCTTATGCTACATAGACTAGGTGGTACATTAACAACAAAAAAATCAAGAGAAGAAGATGATTTGTTGGGAGAGACTCAACCAGCTCAAACCATCCCAAGAGAAAGAATTCCACTAAGTGGAAAATTTTATTTTTTAATTCATAAAAATGTTAGATAATCAATTATAAAGATTCCTCCATTTTTTATAGCTTACATACCAACTTATAAAGTTTAGGGAATTAAAAATATCAACTCAGAATCAAAGATAACTAGATTCATATTCAAATATAGCACATAAGAGAAACAAAATAAAGTAAAATTAGGATTCCTAATAAAGAAGTATGTATACCTTTGAATTTATGCATGTGGTCCCCACCTCTCTTGGATTGTCCAACATGGGCAGCATCCATCACCGCAGGTGGGTGAAAACTCATCCTCAAGTTTTGGTAAATTTATTTTTCCTTTGAATCTTTCACACACATCGAAATCTGATTCTGCTGTTGTCAAATAACACACACAATGTTCTCAAGACATATGTCATCATATTGAATGTTAGCTCTTGTAACATTTCTCAAAGTTGTTAGATAGTCTCTACAGTAGAGATTCAGAGCAACGATCGATGGCAATGGTTCACCGATCTGAGATGTCACAAAAGTTAGGATCACGCACCATGATTGATCACCATTTTCAGCCAGATAAGGCTTTTGTTGTTTCCATCTTTATAAAGGAGTTCATTATAATATGGTATGGTTTTTGGCGTAGGTGAAGAGATCAATGAGAACACATCATCATCATACTTGACTGAAGAGATATCCATCCCTCGCCACTCATTTTCATCATCATACACAGGATTATCGTAAACAGTTAAAGATGAAGACTTCTACTTAAATCATTTAATTAAAAAAATTATGGACCAATAATCCATTTAATATGACTCGCCATAAGGAGAAAGTGTATGAAATGGATATTCTAAAACCACCACATTCTCTTCATATTCTTTCATATTCAGGGCTTTGAGTAGTGCTATGCACTCGACAATGATTTCAATCTACTTCCTCAATTGTTCAAATTATTTTTGTTGTCAGTATGATTCATGTGAATTAATCATAACAAACCTTAGCTCTGATACTAACTGAAGCAGGTTCAAAATCAAAATCCTAAAAAAAAAAATTGAAAAAAAGATAAGAAGATGAAGATGAAGTTTGCTGGGAGAGACTCAACTAGCCCAAAATGACCAAGAGGAAGAAATCCACCTTGTGGTTTTTTTTCATAAAACATTGGATAACCAACTACAAAGAATACTCCTTTTTTTATAGCTTACATTCTCTACCTAATCCAAACAAATAAAACACTCAATACAAACAAAATAACTAGGAATCCTAATAAAGCAAGATGTATAGCTTCGAATTTTCGCCCATGGTACCCACCTCTCCTAGATTGTCCAACATGGGTTGCATTAGAAATGGGTTTTGAATATTAAAGAGTAGTAATGGCAATTTGGTGAATTTCAGCCTGGATTACCTAATGTTGCCTACATTATGTGTTACATGTATAACAAAAGTTGTTTCCAATGCCAGTTACATATACATCGAGGGGTGTGCAAGTTACCACAGATCAAAGGCAAGGTTTTAGAACAAACAACAACAACAAATAACAAACAACTTTATCCCAACTATTTGGGGTTGGCTACGCTAATCCTATTCCACCATTCCACTCTATTTAGGGCCATATTTGCCATTAAATTACAAGCTGCCATATCTCTCTTTACTACTTCAACCCAAGTCAATTTTGGCCTTCCTCTTGTCCTTCTATCACCTTTAACTAGCATCGTCTCACTCCTCACTGGCATAGTCATTGGTCTTCGTTGCACATGACCAATCCACCTCAGTCAACGAAGGCAAGGTTTCGATTGACCGTAATTGTAACAAGTTGCTTTGTTGATTAGCCACTTCCATTGTTCTCAAGAACATGAAGTTTCATGCACTTGGAAAAGGTTTGGGTCTATGCCAATTAAATTATTTTATAATTATTACATACTTTACCATTTTTGTAAATTATTTTTTCACTTCAATTTGAGTTGTAAGGTTCTACCTCTTAAGTTTTAAGTCTTCAACTTCTTCCTTCATTTGGGCCTCTATCATTAATCACTTTAAGAAGTATGTAGGTGTACTCTAGACCAAAGTCTTGCGCATTTGGTGGCAATTGTGAAAGTCAATAACTACAACATAACATACATTGTATACAAATGGTTGTACACAAAGTTCTACTCATACAATGTACACCTACATATGGTATAGATTACACTAATACACCATATATATGTATTCATATTGAAATTCTATATGCTAAAATGCAATATGATAAGTAATGTTTGGATAAGACACTAGAGAAAATACTCTCACGTACAAGAGACTTGCATTTTGATGATGTGCCTGACTTGCAAAGGAATGCCATGGCAAATAAAGACAATCCACTTTATGGGGGACACTTTGGATTAGCCACATATAGTTCCCTTTTTCCAAGTTAGCCCCAACCCACCTATTGAACTTTTTCTCCTTCGAATGACCATTAAATATTCCATAATTTTCTTGACAAAAGAGGTTTTAAAAATAGGTCTTATGGCACATGGCACATAATTTTCTTGACACGAGGTTTTAAAAATAGGTCTTTTGGCACATGGCATAGGATATCTATGTGTGTGTGTGTGTGTGTTACTTTTTCCACACTCGACTTATCATTTGTGTTCACATCGGATTAAAGTGGCATTTTACTTTGAAGTAAGGAGAATGATGCAGCGAGCACTTTGAGGATGAATCTGGCTAACCAATTGATGCAACTTTCCAATGATTCTATTGGTTTTCACAAGAGAAAATACCAGGAACAATGGGACTTGATGATTTTCACAAGGGAAAACATTAAGAATTAGAGTATAAGAGAGAATTC
>JAOXJP010171954.1:0-12655 GCA_025762735.1 Platanus orientalis
CTATCTAATGACACCAAAATCAAGCCAAAAAGTCAAGTTTTGGCCATAGAAAAATTGGGTTCAAAGTGAAAAACGGGATTACAACTAAAAACCAAAAAAAACTAAACTAGCCACGACACTATTAGCCTTATTACAAAAATAACCCACCCCTTAAATAATTAAAACAACCCATACATAACACAAGACCTGAACCCTGCTCTCTTATGTGGTGGTACATACATAAGTCACATAATGTTTTCCGTATCAAAAATCCCCGAATTTGATTATCTCCTTAATGCATCAAGTTAAAAACGTTTAAAACGTTATTGATCTCATGTGATTCATATAGATTAGGCATCCTATTGATTTTTGTAAATCTATTGACACGTGTATCTTCGTAATTTTGATATCTTACTGACCATTGAACTTACAAATGCTTTAAACTATCATGACCGTATAATCAATGCATGTACTACCCCAAAGATCTACACTAAGATCATTCAACACTACAACTAAATGATGAGATGTGAATGAACGAAAAGTATAAGAAATGATCACAAGGATCAAATGAATGAAAGTAAGAATTGACAAGTAAAGTTAAATTATATACATAACACATAATAAGAAAGTGATAAGATAAAAGATCCTGTCATTGAGGGTTAAACAATGACCAAGATCCCGCCATTAGGGGTTGAGTGATGGCCAAGATCTTGTCATTGGAGGTTTAACAATGACTAAGATCCTATCATTGGGGATTAAACAATGACCAAGATCCCGTCAATGGGGGATAAACAATGGTTGAGATCCCACCATTGGGGGTTAACAATAGCACAAGAAAAAATAAAAGAATGAAAATACATAAGTTGACAAATAAATGAAAGTGAAAGAAATAATGAGATTAACTCATAAAAAGAAAGAAAACGAAAGAAGATAAGATCCTGCCATTGGGGGTTAAACGATAGCATACATATAAAAGACATCAAAAAAACAAGAGAAGAAATGAAAGAAAAGTATATGAAAGCATAAAAAATGGAAGAAAAAAAAACCTATGTGAATAAAAGTACAAGAAAAAAGGTAAAATGATTTATTCAACAAGTGAATTGGAACTACATTGACAAGAAGTAAAACAAAAGAAAGAAAGAAAGATCATACTATAATCAAAGTACAGAGATGAAAGAAGACTAAGATTATGAAGAAGAAAAAAAAGTTAAAAAAACAAGAATGTGTGCAAAGAAAACTTACATGAAAGTTCTATATATGACTTGACATGATTCTTCATATGTTATTAGTCTCATTTGTGACCTCAGTTCATATGTTTATGTCTTTAATATATCATGTTCTACTTGATTCCATTTCATTTCTTTTTGTATAATTGTTTATTAAGCCTGTCCAGCTTACCCAAATTGACACCACAAATTGAGCTATGAGGGGACCACATAATCGGGTGTCTATACATGTGAGGCACTATTTCTAGAGAGAGATGGCATTAATGATACTTTACATTGTGCTATTTGGAGTACATTATGGAGATGACGTACCTATGTAGATTACCTTTAAAATTTTATTAGAATATGATGTCGTTATGTTTCATAATGAGATCATCATATATTGCTATGATCCTGATAAACTAGTTTACCTACTCTTTGATTGGGGGGAATGGTTAATGGAAGTGTTGACATGAGGATAAGTATTCCACTACAAAAGATAAAGAAGAAGGTGAAGATGATATTTACAAATGTTCTACTTTAAATTCCATTGTGTATAATTATATAGATGTGAATGAATATGGATGTTTTAAGTTTCTGTTGCAATTATAAATTCTATTGATTAGATTGGATGAGATGGAATTGTAAGAGTAAAAGAATGAAAAGCAAATAAAATGGAAAAGAAAGAAGTGGCGATACGAGTTGGAATAGGAGAAGCCATGCCTTGAGAATCGAAAAAGAGTCTCATGGTGTGGGTTAGTCTATTCTAGCGAACACTTATCGCGATCCGGGTTATTTCCCAAATTAGTCTCAGGAAAGAACTCGGGTCATGACAATTTATGGTACCAGAGTAGCTAGGTTTGGATTCTATAGACTCTTGAAATAAGGAGGATTATACATGATATTGAAGTTAATGGAGGATATTGGATGAGACAACGGAAAAAATTGAAGAGAAAGTGATTGACAATCTATATTTGCTACTTGAATTATTGATGGAGTACGAGACATCGTGTTATAAGAGAATTATTGATGGATATGAGAATCTAAACTTATTTCCTATTGGATTATAGGTAAAAGGGATGCCACCTAGGAGGGATACTAGATCGGCCCCAACTCCACCTCCACAATAAACGGACATGGCTGGAATTACGTGAGCCATTTGTATTAAAACCGACATTGTCAAAGAACATGTAGACGTCGTAAAGGAGCACATGACACACGTGAGTTGGCCGAGAGAAGGATGTCCCATAGAGTGAGGGGTCACTTTTAAGCAGTTCCATCGCATGAGACCGCCAGAATTTAGTGGTTCACCAGACACCATAGTGGCTAAGGCTTGGATCATGGAGATGGAAAAGATCTTCCACATCTTGAGATGTGAGGAGCAGCAAAAAGTGTCATTTAGCACTTTCATGTTAAAGGGAGAGGCCAAGTATTGGTAGAGGGCTTCTCAAGACTAACTCTCGGTAGATGGCAAGGAGCCCATTACTTGGTACACATTCTTGGAGGCATTCCGTGACAATTACTTTTCGAAATACATCTAAGAAAAGGAGGTGGAATTCCTAGAATTTACCAAAGGCAACATGACGATACATCAATATAAGACGAAATTTATGGAGTTATCTCACTATGCGCCTCATATTACCGAGATGATGCTAGTAGGGCGAGGAAATTTCAAAGGGGACTCAGACAGAGCATAAGGACAAGATTGAAGGCGGCTTGATTAAGGACCTTTACGGAGGTTGTTAAGATAGCAAGATTGGTAGAAAATGACTGTGATGAACTTACAAAGAGCCGAGACAAGGACAAGAAGAGAATTAATTTCAAGGGACCTCGTGATAAAAAGGACAAGACTAAAGTATTCAAGAAAAAGACCTTGGAGGAAAATGAGACATGTTTGAAGTGTGGGAAAAGAAATTGGAGTGTTTGTTATCCTGACACTGGTGCATGTTTTAAATGCAAAAAGGTGGGCCATCAAGCGAGAGACCGTCTTAAATGGAAAGGTGAACCGGGCTCAAAGCCCATGAGTAGAGGACAGAGACCAAAAATGCAAAGACCCGTCTATGCCATCACGGAACAAAATGTCAAAGCCTCTACTTTTGTGGATGCAGGCATCTTCCCGTCATCTTCCCATACTATATGAAACTTTTTCATTGATCCTAGGACTACTCACTTCTTGCATCTTATGCTTAACTAAGACATATTAGTTTCACACCCAAAAACGTAGACCTTGTATTGTATCTTCGGTTTTTATGAACTTGAATGTAGGAATGCATTTAATATAGGTTTCAAGCTGGTAAAGAAATTAACTAAGTTATGAGAACATGCGTTCAGGAGTTTCAAATCGGATTTAGCACCATAAATTGCAAAGATAGAATTAGGATAAAGGGAAACATGTTAGATTTTCCACCCACATGTATGTGTTTCATGACAAGGCCTTTATGGCGTAAGCATAATTAGATTGAGAAGGGTTATTCCTTGTAGAAATGAATTGAGAGGAGTTTTCCCACTTACATACAATTAGGGGAATTAACCCATTTGTATATGATGAACCAAAGGTATCGCACACTGTTATGTAAAACGAATTTCTTGTTAGATTCATAGGTTGGGAAGAAGTGAGTGTACTGTATATCGGTATGTAATGTGAACTTTTAATGATATTTGAGTGATAAGTTTAAGTCAGCACCACTCATAGGGTAGTATATGATAACTCCGAGATATTTAATCAGAGATATTGGTTCCCCACTTGTAGGACGATATGTGAGTACTTGGAGATATTGATGCCCTATGCGAGCAGTCGAAAATATTGATGCCCCACTCGTAGGGCGATATGCGAGCACTTGCGATCCTCAATCGTAGAGCGGTATGCGAGCATTCGGAGATATGTAAGTCCCACTCGTAAGGTGGTATGCGAGCATTCGGAGATGTGTATGCCCTACTTGTAGGGCTATATGCGAGCATTCAAAGATATGTAAGCCCCACTCATAGGACTGAATGCAAATACTCGGAGATGTGTAGGCCCATTCGTAGGGAGGTACGCAAGCATCCGGAGACTTACAAATTCCACCCTTAGGGAGGTGAGTTATATGTTAGAGACCCCTATGGGTTACTATTGTATATAGCTAGTGAAGAGGTATCTCACTCGTACATGTAATGTTATGATAAACAATAGGTAACACATGATGTGTGCCAAGTGAATAAATGATAGATGATAAGTAATGAAATGATAAATGATATATAAATAGCAATGCAACAAGAGTGTTGGAGTTTTAAGAAGGAATGTGAAGCATTTAAGCTTTGAGAAGGAAAATGAAAGACCATAAACCGTGAAAAGGACATGTTGCATAAACTATGAGAAGAAGTGACAATGAACAGACGTGAAAAGGAAACAAGGACCGTACAAGTATTAATACGAGAAGGATTATGATGAGAAAGAAAAATGTGCAGGCTCGAAATAGAGAAAAGACACTTGGGAGACTTACATGTTTAGGAAGAAGTGATTGTATCACACCCTTGTTATGTGAAATGGATACCCATTGGATATATATGGTTAAAAGAAGCGAATGTATTGGGAGGAACTGTTCCACCAACTTTCAGTTAGGAGTTGACAATTTGGAAACCTTGAAAAATTGGATGAGTTATCTAACCTAAATGCTAGTTAACCCAAAAAGGGAATGACACAAGGAACGAAAAGTAAGTCAGATTTAGCAAATTGATGAGGGTGGAAACGAAGCATACCTACCTTTTTCTCAAGATTTAAACATGCCAAATTCAAAGAACTGAATTTTTATGAGGAGGGAGAATGTAACACCCCGTAAGGCTCAAGAAGGGAAAAAATATAATAATCATGTATGAGGATAAAAATGTCCATAAACATACTTTGGGGAAACCCTTGTGGTGTTTCGAACCTAGTAGAATGAAGCAGAAGTGAGATAAAATGAAGAAACCTCCAACGAATTCTACCACAATAACCAAAAGGTAATGAATTCCAAGCATTGATGAGAGATCAATGTCCTAGGACAAAACCAAGAAATACGAACAAAGGACACGAACTAGACAATAACAGAAAATAGAAGACAAATGCATCAAATGATGATCCACTATTTCTTCAGCCTCCTTAGATAAGAAACAAATGCTTGCAAGCCTCATATTTATGAACCAAATGATCCACCATAAGAATTAAATCAGGCGCAGCCATCCAAGTAAAATGTGCTACCTTACCATACCAAATTTTCTGGGATAGAAGGATCCTAGGAACCCCAAGGGCCAAAAAGAAGGATTTAACCAAGAAAATGCCTCTCTGATTCAAGTGCCATACTTCATGATCCATCTCATTAGGTTGTATTCAAACATCTTCCAGTCCAGCCAAAAGATCTGTAGGGAAAGATCTGTAGGGACTAGGATCTCCCAATCAGTAAGATTTCTACAGAATTTTGAAAAGCAGACCACAACTCCCAAGGTCATGTCAAAATAGTCAGCCACCCTTTCCCTTTTGTCTTCCACAATTTTGAAAAGGTGAGGGCACACCTTATTGAAGTGAAGATCCCCACACCACATATCCTCCTAGAAACTAACTGTATCACCGGTACATGCATATAGATGCATACTAGAAAGAAAGCCCTGGTACAGCTTCACTAATATGTGTTAGGAGATACAAGAATTAATATACTTCAACACCTCCCATCAGGAGGAGCACTGTTTGTTCCTGGGAACACTCAGGAAACCATGGCTGTCTATGGAATGCGATCCTAGATTGTGATCAACGCTTAGATTGCGATCGGAGCACAAAAGGGATGTGTTTGGTATGCAATCCAACATACGATCATTTGATTCAGATCGGATTTTAGCCCTTTTTTGATTGAGTTGAAAATCTCAATCCCGAATGCACGATTGTGAACCAATATAAAAGGGCATTAGTAAGTAAAATTCACATGCTTAATTTGAGGGAATTTTGTCTCTAGACCTACAAAACACAACCTTTCCTTGTCTCTTCCCATCTTCTTTTTCTTGACAAACCATACAGAATACATCCAGCCAGATACCTTCATCATTCTCCAGCCTCTCTACCCTCATCTCCATGCTTGCCCTGAATTAGTTTGACAACAACCATTACCAAAACCTAGAGGCTCGGAAAAGACTCATCCACATGGTTCTCCAGCCCAAAACGGTTGAGACCATATAATGCAGAATCTTTTTACCCAAAAAAAATAAAAGAAAGTGCAGAATCTCACAAACCCGATCGGAGATATCATTTTGCTTGGCCTGGATTTTGCATGTGCATCACTGTTCACTGAACTCTAAATAGCTCCAACTAAGTAACCAAGATCCTTAAGCATTTGCATCACAGTTCACCAGATTCTAAATAGCTCTATAGTTTCTTCTTCCATTGAAGACATCTCTCAGCTAAAAATCAGCAGGAATTTTATTATTAACCAACGAAATTTCAAAGATTCAAATACAAATATATTTCTAAAGAACTCAGTAACTAAAATGGACTGGAGCAAAATACATAATAGATAGAATAAATAAATAATCATTAGGAGAATCGAATTTCCAAAATCTGCAAGCCATACAAACCTTCGGAGTGGTTTCTTTACTGTCATATTACATATGTAAGGGGAATGCTTCGGAGAACTGGGGGTTGGAGGAGAGGCATCCGCACCCCTCTTATTGAAAGAAACCTCCTCTGTACCCACCAACTCCTCTTTACCATCCTCAGCTCTGTAAAAAAACCCAATGAGCATAGCAGCATGGGGTATTAGGTTTCTTCTCTCAATCATATACTGATTCACTAGGAATTCCAAGAAACGAACGTAACGCAAAGACAGAGACATGGACTCTGCAAACAACTCCAAAAGCAACCCAACTGTATATCCATCTCTTCTTCACCCATCAAGCGAACCAACAACATCCCAGAACCAGTTTCACAAGAATATCTAAAATTATGTAGGACTTGTAGCTTCTCAACCTCTTCAGTATTAAGAAACCAACAAGTTCTTAGTGGATCATTAAGATACGATTCACAAGAGGAAGGAGAAGAGGAATGGGATGATGAGAATGCAGGGTAAATTTTGCACTTTCCATATTGGTGGACAAGGAGATGCAGGTGCACAGGTTTGGGTGCAGGAATTTTATTATTAATGACTGAAATTCCTTGACGTTTGCCATTGGAGAAGAGAGGAAGTGATGACATACAATTTTTCCCTTGATATGAATCTATCATTCATCTCCAGAGATCAAGCTTTGATCTCAAACCCTAACCAAACGACAAGCACAATCCAATCACAAGATCCATAGGATTGTGATCCGATCGAACAATCGTGATCCTAAGATCTGAGATCCTATGCCAAAGACAGCCCAACTGTGAGTCCACAACATGTTCACACTCGTGCACAACTATGTCCAGATGAATACTTCTACTTCCACAGGGATTCGAACTCCTAACTTGGCTTGGCTGTGATACCATATTAAGAGTGAATTAACCAACTTTCCCAAAAGCTTAAGGTGTTAATCAGAACATGAATTAATATACTTCAACACTAATATACAACCAAAACTTGGATTTGAACTCCCAACCCGGCTTGGCTCTGATACCATATTAAGAGTGAATCAACCAACTCTCCCAAAAGCTTAAGGTGCTAAGAGATACACAAATTAATATACTTCAAAACTAATATACAACCAAAAATTGGTGGAAGTGAACTGCTCTGTTGTTTTCTGTTTTGTGGTGTGAGATGTAGTTTTCTGCTCTGTTGTTTTTTAGCTTCTTGTGCCTTTTCCTTTTCTTTGTTTTGTTTTATTTGTTTCCCTCACCTCCTTCATAATGGTTTTCTTTTTATATTTTTTTCCTTTCTTGGCTTATTTTGCCTCTTTTCAATAAAGCCTTGCCCACCTATTCAAAAAAAAAAAAAAAAATGGTGGTTTTTAGGGTTTAAAGCCAAAACAGCATATCAACAGTGTGTTTTTCCCCCAGGCAAAAAGAAACATCCCCATGCATCATTTTCTTAAGAAGATTCCATCACCTCGCATGTGTGTGCGTGTGTAATCATGGGTAACCATTGAAATGAAAGTATAAAAAACCTCACATCAACAATATAGTTGAATAACTTCTTGCAATCAGTCTATATCAAATTGCACAAAGTGCAGGACTAGCTAAAAATGCTACAAAAACAACCTAACCATCAAACCTATAATGCACCACTGCAATTAAATATACCTCCAAAGTCAACCACTCCATATGAAGAACTTTTCATGTTTCTACAAATCAATTTCAAGAATATTTTTTTATTTAATAAATTAAAAAAAAAACATACCCCATGTCGTCATATCCCATAACTAGTGCCTCACCCTGCAAATAAATAAAGCTCATAATCAAACAAAGAATAACTACTTTGGTAGAAAAACATTGTTCTATGGCTTCTTGTAATTATCAATGACATAATTCATCAGTACTCATATGAAGTAAAAGATGAACAAGGAATATGTCTTCCCTAAACAACAATTAATAGTCTTGATTGGAAATCGTAGGCCTAGAATATAAATTACTTGGAAATACTTGTGAGGATTATGGATTATTTCTAAAATCACTGCAGTAAACTGTACAACCGGAAAAATTAATACAAGGCAGGATGGTCAGTGTAGAAAACTACTAACCAAGGATGTGTGCAACCAAATTCAATGCTTCCACAGGAACTATGCATTACTTCTATAGTTCAATTATTAAACCAATTCAATCCCTTATCTTTGGCAGAAGTTACTGTGCAACATAGAGTGGAATGGTCCACCCCCAAGCAGTTGGGAGAAGGCTCAGATGGCGGTGATAAATCTTACAAAATCCACCCACCTCTCTCACAAACTGATAGCCACAAATTTGAAAAAGATATGGCTGAGGGTTGGACACATGTCACCAGCAAGAAAAAGGTATGGGACTGAGTTGAGGTTGGCCTTAGAGGATGAATAACGAAAAGGGGATTAAAAGGGGGAAGGTAAGAACACTGGTAGGAACTTTTTGACATATGCCCCACAAAGTGGAGAGTCATTCAATTACAAGATAGGATGCAATGCCATGTTGTATAAATAACCTCAACCTAAAGCAAAAGATGAGAATCAAAAAGGGTACATGATGTGGAAGCATACCATGTCAAGAAGAAGTTGGAAGACCATGGATAATCTTCCATGGAGTGTCTAGTAGTGCAGAGTTAATTTTCTGTTTTTAGGGGGTTTTTGCAATTATTTCAAGTCCTAGGGGGTTGAATTTAATAAGGCATGTTTGCCAAGGGGTATAATTGGATTTTATTTTCAGTTATTTGTAATATGGATGGAAAGCTGTGAGGTTTTTTGGGACTTAATGACTGGTCCTTGAGGGCTATTATTGTCTTTTTATGGGCTACCACCTCAGCCCATGGGACCCACAGAAGTGGCTGGACGACAACCCCTTTATTTGTCCTCTTGTGACTCTCTAAATCAACAAGGGGCGCCCACAATATGAGCTGCAAGATATCACAAATATTCTCTAAGAATTTGGAGAATATTTAAGAGATATTTGGGAGACCCACAATGCCAATTCGTCAGTCCAATATTCTCCAAGATTGTGGAAAATATAAAAAGATATTTTCTCCAAGATTGTGGAGAATATTTGAGAGATATTTGGGGGACCCACAATGTCAATTCGTCAGTCCAATATTCTCCAAGATTGTGAAAAATATAAAAAGATATTTTTTCCAAGATTGTGGAGAATATTTGAAGATATTTTGGGGGCTCCCTTGGCCATGTCGGCAATCTTATAGATGTGCAAATTTAAGTATCCTATTTTGGTAAGAATCTTATCTTTAGAGATCTTTTATGATTAAAAAGTTTAGATAAGGTAGGAATTTTATTTTATTATGATTCTTTTATTTGAAGAAGATATTGTAAAGCCCATTAAAAGGCTAACGAGAAAAATTTAAAGTGAACACGAGTGTGCTTGTGTTAGGTGTGGTATCCCACATTTCTCTCCCCTTTTCGGGTGTGGTATCCCCTCTAATCTCTCTTCTTCTTCTTAGCTAATGAATTAGTCTTTCCCTCTTCTCTTCTTTCTTCTCTCCTTTTTTCTTTCTTGTTTCTTCTTCTTTTGGATTGTTATGTTGCATCATTCTAGAGTCTTAGATGGGGTTAGCTGAAATGTTTATGGAAGCATATGGGAATCAACCGGAGCTGTGGTGACAGATAAAACCCTTTCAAACAATCCAAAGGAGGAACCCTCTCAATCAAACAGTAACAAGGTAAGAAACATTTTGAGTCGCGCTTCGTCCCATGCTTCTTATAAAGTAAATTTAGTAAGGGACAAAGGGAACGTGATTATGATATATATTCAAATCCAGATCAAAGAATTTGTGATCTTCATATTAGATTCCTAGAGAGGGCATCCCACCATTTGCATTAGAGGGGGACAGAACCACCTTCTATCAGATTGTGACATTCCTAAATCAAACCTGCATCTGGATCATTTCAAAGTTTTCCACTAAAAATTGAACCAATTGCACTGTGCAGTTTGTCACACCTGGAGATGAAAATATCAGAAAGAGGAGAGAGAGAGAGAGAGAGGAATTAGTGCAAACAGAAGTTGCAACATGAGATTCAACCGAAGACATCTAGAGGACTGTTGACACTTGACAGTGAAGTAACCAACTCTCTTAAGGTGTTGGAAGCATAGTTTTGAGAACCGGACCAGTCATCAAACCGATAAGATGGGCTGTTCAGGTCCAACCGGGTTCGACCATTGGTTTGCATGGTTCGACCACAGTTTTGCATAAACATAGTCAAATGTAATAAGATCTCCAAAATAACCATGTCTCTTTCCCCAAATTGTTCATCTTTCTTCTTCCTCATCATTCAGTTTTTGCAAAATCGGATCCTCATCCACAATGGGAAAATGACCTAAATTTGCTTGTGTTTTCTTCTTCTTATTGTTTTTCTTCTCATTTTCATTATTGCTTTCGCATCTTTTGAATAATTCTTTGATAGAGGTTGATTTGAAGTAGAAGCTTCTATGCTGGTGTTCTTCACGACCTTTCAAGTTTGTTCTAAAACCTAAAAAACACCAAAATTGGAAGAAACAAAAAACAAGTTTAGAGGATGAGGTGAAATTCACTCATCCACCAATAGACACTGTAGCTCACCGGCATTGCTTGGATCACTAGATTCAAGTAGTGTAAATTTTCGATATCCACAGCATCAGGAACCTGGAAACCATATACTAAGGGGAATAAACGAACAAAGATGGACAGTGTACTCATAAATGGAGAAACCCCATCTTAATCCTTACAAAAATAAATAAACAGACCCATCAAGAGAAAAAATATCGAAAGAAAAAGGAAAAAAAACTTGTGGCAACCTTGGTGCTCTTCATAACAGGCTTGTTCCGTCTCCTCCCATTGTTACACTGTGCTTCCATAGTGAATGACAAGGGGCATCACCCTACCCTACCGACCCAAGTAGCAGCCCCATATAGAGCATATGTGATGCAGGACAAGGGAGAAGATACCAAAAATTGATGTAGAATAATTCCAAAGCCCTCAAATAATGGTTAGATTTAAAGTGCAGAAGCAAAAGTTTTCAAGAATTGAATTTAGTACTTCAAGTAGCCACAAAAATAAGAGAAAATTGATAATAGAATCGCAAAAATAGAGTTTAGAAGAATATAGGATGAAAAGAAGAAGAAAATAAGGAAAAAGACCAAAAAAGGGTATTTTTGGACAGAAAATCCGAAAATTATCAAAATGTCCCTCTAACGTGTCAGAAAATTCTGAAAATTTTATGGTCATTTCTGTCGTGTGACAGGGTTTTACAGTTAAAATTTCATGAAATTCCAATAAGATTTGATGGGTCAAATCAAAGAATCTCAGAAAAAAGTGAAGGCGACTTAATGAAGGTTTCAAGAGAAGAAGAAGAAGAAGAAGAAGTGAGAATAATGAGAAGAGAATAGTACAGAAAGAAAGAGAAACTTTGGAAGAAACTAAGAGATAAAGAAAAAGAATAGATATATATACCTTGAAGGAGAGAAGGAAGCTTGTGGCTACACCTATGGAAGAAGAAGAAAGAGGGGAGCCATGAGTGACATCAACCTTGGAGAAGGAGAACATGGTTATAGCCATACCTTGGGAATAGGAAAATCTTCAAAATCTTGTTTATTCTTCACTATCAAATTATGTGGGAGGGGTTACCTTTAAATAGGCTTACAACCTTAAGCAATTAATAGTTTTGAGAACCGGACTGGCCATCGAACAGGTAAAGTGGACAGTTCAAGTCCAACCGGGTTCGATCGTCGGTTTACATGGTTTAACTGTGGTTCGCTTTCACATAAGTAAAATGTAATGAAATACAAAAATAAAAAATAAAAAATCATAATGCATTAGAAGGTTAATGACCAGGTTTTTAATTTTTAGACATCCCAACAAATGTAATAAAATACAAAAAAATGAGAACAACTCATGGAA
>JAOXJP010171965.1:0-12655 GCA_025762735.1 Platanus orientalis
GACTTGGGTAGAGCTGGCCGGAGGAGGGAAGAGAAGTAGAAGAAGAAAGAAGAGGAAGAAGAAAAGAAGAGAGAAGAGAGGAAGGAAGAGAGAAGGGAGAAGAGAAGAGTAGGGAGAGGGTTTACGCAGGGAGAGATAAGAGAGAGGGAAGGGGTGTGGTGAGGAAAAATAATAATAAAAGGGGGGCTTAGGTTTCGTTAGGTTTCATGGGTAATTTGGGAATTGCATGGGGTGTGGTGAGCAAAAATGGGGGGCCGGTGAGCTCGGGGGTGTGGTGATCAATTTTAGGGGTGCCAATAGCCTTTCCCCTTTATTGATATGGAAGATCACAAAGAACAACTTACTCATGTTGTTGGGAGTTGAGACCAACATAGAGAAAGAAAGGATATGACTTCTTATGTCAATGTCATAGAAGAAACTGAAATGCATACGCTAGACCGAATAAGAATTATGCAAAAAGAAATTTAGAGAATTCAATAATAAAAGATAGTTCAACTAACAGACAATATCATTTACTTCAATTGGGGGAAATTTTGACACTAGAAATCCAATTAGTTGAAAAATAAAAATAACATCCCTTATGTGTCATTTCAATATCTGCTTGTTGATTGTGATGCAATAGCATTTTAGATTGACCTGATTTCTTTCAGACACATGACTAAGTCCAAAAATTCTTTCATCAATTGCAAGGAGCTAAAAGCCAGTAATCACAAAATCTATATGCAAAACAACACATGCTGTGATGTTTTGGGCACTAGAACATTGAAAATCCCTACTGTTAGTGAAATTTTCTCTTTACTACTGCAAGGAGCAAATGTTTAACCATTTGATCAACTGATCATATTAGTACCTACAATTAGATTAGACAATGTTGAATTAGTAACCAGGTTTGTGTATCAAGGTTAATTTTGCTCTAGTGCTTAAGGTATTCCTGGAACAGTAAGGAGCTATTTATGATCCTTTCAAATGATAATATATATATATAACCTACAATTAGATGGACAATGTTGACAGAATCCAGCTTTGTTCCAGGGTTTAAGGTATTCAGGTTTGTGTTGGCACACGTGTGTTTCTTTTGGGATGTTGGATTTAGCAATATTGTATCATCAGTGTTTCACAACCTCCACTGGACCAGCGAATCGGACTTAAAAGAAATTGGCCATTGTGGGTAGGTCTGACACTGAACCTGGCTATGCATTGAAACCAGATTGAACCCATGAATAAGTGGACCTAACAAGTTTAACTGCTCATCATATCTAAATTAAACATTTCCTTTTAAAATTTATCTTTGACATCAGCTGATGTTATCGTGCCTAAGCCCCGGCCTCGGGTCTGAATTTTGAGACGTTGTGGTGAATAGATTGCACGTGCATGATTGTGCATGTTCACTTTCAATACCAACAACTATCCGACGAGAACACATAAAGGTAGATCTCCATTTTCATATGATCTCGAAATATAATAGTTTTGGATAGAAGCAATCATTCAAAAAAAGTGGCAGAAGAAATCTTAGAAACTTTATAGAAAGAAAGAAAGAAATCTTCAAAAGTATAGAGCCCTATAGTCCATCGGTAATATAATTTATAGTGACTATCCCCACCTTTTACATTTGCCAATGTCTACGTAGAAAAGTTGCTGCGACATCCCTACACATTCACGAGGCCACGCGGTCAAACCCGTGGAAAAGGAAGGCTTCATTCATTAGTTGGTTTGTGTGCTTGTGCCAATAATGGTCAGAAGTCCAATAATCACCCGTGCTCTGATACCACACCAGAAGTGCGTGTACGGATAAAAAGTAAAACAAGATCATGTTTTTATTGAATGGAAAGCAAAGGTAGGTCTCATGACAGGTGGGTGGAGACTTACTATTGGTGGGTGGGTGGGTCTCTCACTTAAGAGATTAACTTAGACCAAAAATAGCTTAGGTCTATGATTGTAATCATGTATTTTTTTTTTTTTTTTTAATTTCTGTATTTGATTGTATAGTGAGAAGTAATACTAATTGAGATTTTAAAAAGCTCCAAAAAGACATTGCGTTGATCAAATGGTTAAAAAACATTTGAGCATTTGTACATATGATCTTTTTGTTGTGATCTATCTAATTGTAGGTCATGATTCAATGAATATTAGACTTGACAAGTTATTCGGGTTCAAACTGGAGACCCTCTTTAGGAAATAAAATAAAATAAAAAAGTGACAAGTCTTTGTCTTGGAGGGGAAGAGAAATGGAAAACCCTTCCAAACGCTTATTAATATTTAGTAATGCTGAACCTGTGAGTGATATAGTTCACGTTGTACTCAAAATTTTCTTCTTATCCAACAACATAGTGGAAAGAAATTCATGAAATGCAAACAAAAAAGGAATAAAAAGAAGAGATATCTGGAACAACAAAGCCATTTATATAATGAAAAATTGCCCGATTAGATTTAAGGATGAACCCTTGAAACAATGACAAATAGATCTAATGAGGAGCCTAACACATCTTTAGTTAGAACAAAATATTAAAAAGACTAAGAAATTTCACATTATCCAATTCATAACATAATATGAAATTAAAAAGAGAAGGAAATATATTCGCTCCTAAATTTGAAATCATCACGTTCTGTGGCTAAGGAGTTCATGTCTTGGGCCATGGTCTTGATTCCTTCATTAAGAATATGCTTATCGATTTCTAACCCCTCTCATAGGCCAACTCTGGAAGACAGTTCTACATAGGCCTTGATCGAAAGGGATCGAGTCTGGAAATGGTGACTCTGCTTATCAGTAAGGTCCTTTCGAAACCATAAGAATTCTACAGAGACCTCAGATAGCTGAGTAGAGTCATGTATAGTAAAAGGTTCTACCTATCGCACACGCTTGGTCGATGGCTCGGCCGTAGGTAAGACTGGTGGAGGCGAAGACTGCTTAGCTCTTTGCTGGAGCCAATAACCATTCTTAGGAGTGAACTCTAGTTACTTTGTAATTGTCAAGGCTCTACGATGTGTCTTTGAACTCAACCAATACAGCTAAAGATTGACCTGAGTTCATGGCGGTGTAAGGTAAATGAGCTTATGAATGTCTTCATAAGCCGTGGGGAAATCAAATAGTTCCTACTGTAAAGAAAACTGATGGAGCACTCGCATGGGTACATAAGGGACTTTTTGATCCAGTCCAGCAGGACCATGACTGATAGATTTGTATCCGAAGTATCTTGGAGGATTTTCTGATGAAAGGAAGGAAAAAAAATTTCGGATTAAAATGCATTCAAACTAACCTAGCAAGGAAACAATCCCATCAATCCAACCGTAGAGTATTCAATTCCGAATTTAAAAAATGATATTAAACTTCAAATCCAAATTCAAATGTCCGCACAAAAATCCCATCCAACAGATCCATATGTATGTGTGATGTCCTGAAAAAATATGAGGGAAATGTGGTTTGAACTAGATGGGGTTCCAACTGATAATCATTGACTGAATACTGGGATGGATATGGCATCCAATTAACTTGTACTTAGGAAGGAGTCAAGGTATAAGATGCCAGTGCAAGAGATTTGAACAACATTGAGTTGTGATCACAAAGCTAAGCTTGCAAGAAAGCTGGTCATCCATAATGTAACATCCCACATCATGTTGCACATATTTATGTACATGCGTCACACTTAGGATGCTTTCACATGTTATATAAGTTCTGCACACACTTATAACCATTTAGATATACAGATACCGATTGTAAATTAACACAACTTTAGAGAAGCACCAACAAAAATGTAGAAAGAATCTGTGAGAAAACTTTATGTCATTAGATAAACATGGAAGTCTAGAGTCCAACAAAATAAATGGCGAGTGAAAAGGACCCTAAATGAAAAATATATTGATGTTTTAGTAGGTAAGAGTCAAGACATTTCTTTTTTTGAAATATTGGGCTCCAGCCCGATCGATCGGGGGTATGCCCGATCGATCAACTAGGAAGCTTGATCGATCGCCTGGCACAGACAGGTTTTGGAAACCTGATTTCTTTTGGGTTTTTCTTAATTGGAAACTCTCTTAAATGCGTGAGACTCTTTTTGGGCCTATAAATTGGATATGTTTCAACCTAAATATACCTAGAAACCTTAGAAAATGGATCAAGAGCAAGAGGAAAAGAAAATAAAGAGAAAAAAGAGAAAATAAAGGTTTTTTGACGAACAAAACGTGGGTACAATTTTTTGCATCAGTAAAGAGGTAAGGGAACATGTACACTATTCCGTTTTCATTCTATTAAGATCGTAGAAGTGCCTTACTCTTGTTTTGTAAAGATCTACTCTAGTTTTTGAATGAATTTCTAACCGTTCTTCAATAGTTTTGAGTTGTTTTGAAAGAGATAAATTAGTTTGGTAGGGGACTTTAACTAATTTCATTTTTTTAATACTAAAGGTTCCTAAAACTGATCCAAACTGGTTTTGCAAGGATCATTCTTGTTTTTTAATGGTCTTACAACAAAGAACAAAGGTGTTCAAAGAGGTTTTCCAATAATGTAAAGTACCATTTTTTTTTAAATAGTTAGGTGCTATATTATTTTGGTTACATATTATTAGCACACAAATTTTGACTCGGGTCAATTAATATAATGAAAGCAATACAACAAACTTGGACTCTAGGAGGTTAGGCCTTCCTTGAGAAGTCTTTCTGGATATTTCAGTCGCGATTGAATTAATCAAAGCACCTTATTATAGCATAAATACACCATTTTAAGTCAAACCCTACCTCTCACAAAAGCATCAAGAGGACATTGAGGGTCCACATTTTAAAAACTTCATCCATGTCATCTGCAAATTTTTCAGCCTTTATAAGTCTTCCCTTAGTGAAGCATCATAGACAAAAGAAAATTACAATTTTATCATTTTACCTTCAAAAGCCCAAAATTCACTATCTACCACTCCGATCACTAAGTTTCTCTTGCCTATATAAGCCTTCTTGTCATGAAGCATCACAGGCAAACAATTCTCATTTTCAAATTTTTTGCTCTGTAGGAAAAAAATTACCATTTTACCCTTTTCACCTCCGGGAATTTACCTCTAACCCTTAAAGATCCCCGAAGCTTCTCCCATTGCTTGAATAGTGTAATGTCAGATCCTATACATCCTTGCTCCTCCCAACTCTGAGAAACTCATCACAGAACAAATATTGCTCGAGACTGGCAACAACCAATTTCTTAACTTATGATAACCCTAACAAAAAAATGACCCTTGAAAAAAATTTCAAAGGTTCATCCAATCTTCGAATCCAGAAAGATCAATCTCTGTCTTTCAGTCTCAGCCTTAGCTTCAAATCTTCAAGTCTGAGAAAGGAAATTCAAAATCTCAAACCCCTATGAAATCTCAAATCTTCCCTAAGGGGTCAAAAAGCTATTTTAGCTGCATTTTACTCATATGGAGCTAGCATGTTCCCCGAGTGTCCAAATCAGGATCAGTCAATATCCCTATCTCTGGAATCACAAAAAATTTAAAAAAAAATCATCTAAGGAACACAAGCTTTCATGGGACTTGTCTATTCAGATTCCCTCAATTACTCAAAAAAAAAAAAAAAAAAAAAAAACAGATTAGGGCCAAATATCAGACACTTAACCGACTCCCAGAAGTTCACCCAAACTCAGAAATCCAATCTGTTAATGGCCATTTCGTAGTAATTTCAATGCTTCTAAAGTATCAAAATTTCATTGGATTACAGAAACTCTATATTCCTAACCATCATTTCTACTCAAGCCAGAAAAAAATGCTTTCCGTCTGTATTTGAAACATGGAATGCCCTCAAGAATTCTCCCAAACTTAGAATGTAGCAAGGTTAGGCCCATTTTCTCAGTTTTACCATTACCTTCAAAAGATCATTTCACAAACTCAAGTAGTGAAGAATGTCTAGCAACCCAATCCCATCAACCTTCAGGCAGCTACAAAACCTTTATCTCTCCAAGTGACCCTGCTTTCGAAAATCCCCTAACAACTGCCTAGGAATTCAGTGGTCAGTCTATTAGTTCTTATAACTCTAGGACTCCTCAAGCTTCAAATCCCCCAAATATGGCTCATAGCAAAGACCTACAGAAAATACTAGAGCATCACTAGTCAAGAGTTCCCCAGGTGCCTAAAAGGGTATCTTCGATATAATTTCCTGCTCGAGTATCATAATTTAGCATAATCAGAAGCTATAGCTCACCTGGACCAAGGGCCATCTTTCATCTGAAGATTTTCAGGATCAACTTTACCATCTTACCATTCCAAAATCTACTTGAGAGCTTTTAGGTCAATGAAACCTTGATTTCATCCCCTTACCCTTATCATAATTTGGTTCTAACTGATTTTTAAAAGAAATTTAAAAATAAAGCATTGCAGTTGACTTCTCTTGTATAGTGTGTGAATACACTGTTTCTGGAGAGAAAGTTTGGCCCACTCTTGGAGTTACTTGACATCCACTAGGGCCCAATTTTAGCATGTTTGTAGGTCTAGGGATTAGTGACATATAGCCTAAGTCACTGGTCCTCACTCTTGTTTTAAACTAAAAATGTTGTTTTCACAAGAAAGTTTATAAAAAGAAAATAGTAAAAGAGGGGGAGACAAATTGTCTCCCCTATGTTACACTAAAGGGTTTGTGGTTATGGAGACATTACAGCATGGACGGGTGTTTTAAACTTAAAAGATGGGAGGGGGGGACCTACCTGGCCGTGTAGTCTCCTTATTCTTCCTTTCTTCTTTTTTTTTCTTTATTTCCTTTTCTTTCTCTTTCTTGTCTTTTTCTTTTTTGGGTTTTGCTTTCTTTTTGTTTCAGCCCCCCTTCCACAAATTAGGGGGGTTTTTATAGGTGGAGACCAAAGAGGTGAGGTGGAAAGGGAGGGATTAAGATGGGGTGAGGTGTGTTGATGGAGTGAGATGTGGGAATGAGTAAAGGGGGAGTGTGGTGAGGTGTGGTCTTATAGAAAGGGGGGTAAGGTGTATGGCTGAAGTGGGGAGGTGGGAATGAGTGGAGGGGGAGTGTGGTGAGGTGTGATCTTTTAGAAGCTTTTAGAGAGGGGGTGAGGCGTGTAGATGGGGTGAAGGGGTGGGAGAGGTGGTGGGCCCCTTCGCCATGTGTATGGTGGAGGGAGGAGGTGAGGGAGAAGGTAGGACCCATGGTGAGGGGTGTAGGGTTCAGGATGGTGATCCTAGGGCATCCACCCTCAATTTAGAATATTCTAAATGAAGGGTGTAGTGTTTAAAAGATGTTTTTGGGGTATTTTGGAATAAACAATGATTGTTTTTTCCAAATTCCTCCCATTTATTGTATGGGCTTACTTTTTAGGTCTTATCACCCCAAAATTTTCAAGTTTTATAAGTTTTTTGCATCTCCTTGACATTCTAGTCACAATGCAACTATCAAAATTGGAATCAAAATTGGATAAGTGGTTTAAAATTGGCTCCGAATGTTCTTGAACTGGATTGTACAAGTGAGGAAGGGGTAAGAGGGTAAAATTAATTTTTGAAATCTTCATAGAAAAGATATTCCTCAAGATTCATGAGCCATAGGTTCTAACTGTTCACAAATTGGATGTTCAAGCTGAAAGTTATGTCTGAAACCCTGAATTGTCCCAGGCCAAATCTTTCACGAATTTGAGGTAGGTTTTTCCTAGATTTGAATAGAGTGCAATGGTGGTCATAGTTGTTTAAGTCTTAGAACTATGAGTCCATAGGGTCTGACAGGCAGACAATCTGATTCCCGATGAATTTCTGGGAGATTTTTGAAATAGGGTCACCTGATTGAGAAATACACCCTAGACTTGTGGAAGGTTAGGTCTTTGAGTTGTGTTGGGCTTGTGAAAATATTTATCTATTAGGGAATTTATCAAAGATTTTGAAAACCCTAAAAAAATGAGCTTGACCTTGAGGGATTTGGACTTCTGGAGAGTTCTTAGGGGCTCACCGAGTGTTCATGGCTGATAAAGGTGAATTGGCTGTATTTTAGGATAGAATGGGGTAATTAAGGGGTAATAGGTCTCTTGTGCTTTTCTTTGGGGAGAGTTGGGTTTACCAGGGTGGGGCCACTGACTGGTTGAGTTTCTGATTTGTGTCAAACTTTTAGAGATTTACCGAGGGTCCGATTTTGGAGAGAAATGATGCTTTTTGAGGATGTGAGAGTAGAACTATAATTTTCTTACCCTTTTGAGCTTTAATATGGTAATATTAATGAAGGCTAGAGAGTCCTAGAAAAAATGGGTTTTATAGTCCATTGTTTGAGGTCCTTAGAGGTGCAGGGGTAAAATGGTCATTATCCAGTCCTTTGGGGAAATCATCATTTGACAAAGCAGAAACAAAGCCCTCAAATGTAGGCATGTAATCTAACTCTCTCGAGGGAGGCACATTCAGCATCCAAAATTTGCAAACCTTTCATACCTTGCCCGGACCAGGCGTGGCATCATAGCATATAAAAACACGACCCTATGTACTCGAGATTCATATAACAGGTCGTGCCTAATGTTCAAAGACCCTGAGGGGGACAACTTTTCAAGTCAATGGAAGACATTTTGTAAAATGAATTTTCAAACCTCTTTCAAAAGAAAATACCAAGTCTAGCCAACTCAGGCTTTAAGCTTAACCATCAATCAATCAGCATTGTCAATTGTTGCCCACATCATTCATTTCGCTAAGAAAAACCTTCTACATAGTTGTCAACAACTTTGGGATCAAGGAGCAGTAAGCAAATTGAAATGAAGCATCACCTCCAGTAAAGTGCCATTCATGGCCAAGCAAAGCTGGAAATGATACATATCTCCCAAAGAAGGGGTAAAGATGATGTGTCATCTCCCTTCAATTGTGATTGGAGATGACCCGCCACCTCCTAATAAAGCAAATCGAGATGAAACATCATCTCCAGTAAAGCACCATTCACGACCAAGCAAAGCTGGAGATGATGCATCATCTCCCAAGAAATATGAACATAGATGACGTGTTATCTCCCATCAACTATGATAGAAGATGACACATCACCTCTCAGCAAAAAAACTTTGCACCAATCAATCAATAAATAAATACAATGTTGAAGCCCATTCAATGGCACAGCAAAGAGCAATGAAATGATGAAGCTCGTTATATGGCACAACAAAGAGCAAAGCAATGATGAAGCCCGTTCAACGGCACACCAAAGAGCAATGCAATGATGAAGCCCTTTATACGGCACAACAAAAAGCAAAGCAATGGCGAAGCTCATTCAATGGAACAACAAAGAGAAATGTAATGATGAAGCCTGTTATATGGCACAACAAAGAGCAAAGCAACGATGAAGTCCATTTAATGGCACAACAAAAAGCAATGCAATGATGAAGCCCGTTCAGCGACACAACAAGTACCCATGAACCTGTCAAAGACCATATACGGCAAGAAACCATGAACTGTCAAAGTTCATGAGCGGCAAGCAACCATGAACTGTCCCATGCATGGCAAGCAACCATGATTTGTCAAATTTCATGCATGGCAAGCAACCATGAACAGTCAAAGTCTGTGCGCGGCAAGCAACCATGAACTTGTCAAAGTCCATCCATGATAAGCATCCATGACCAATCAAAGTCTGTGTGTGGCAAGCATCCATGAACTTGTCAAAGTTCGTGCACAATAAGCATCCAGAATCTGTTAAAGTCTATTCGCAATAAGAAAACAAATGAAATCATGAACCATCAAAGTCCGCTCTGTGGCCAAGCAATCCAATGATGCGTCATCACCCCAGTTAAGTGCATCTTCATGGCAATGTTTGATCAGAAATGATGCATCAATAATTTTTGACCTTGAAACTAGGCCCCGCATAAAGATTCAGTGAGGACTCCACCTCACAAAAAGAGCAACATTTTGGCATCACAGATTGCTTATCGGCATAGGCAAATGTTGATCCTTGTTCCATTGACTACATAACATAATAAACATGAATATGTATCATTGATCTCTAAGAGATCTCCATGGCTTTCATAGTTAAGCCCAAACACTTCCTGATATGCCCTGCTTAAGCCGTCGTAGGTTCAGTGAGGAGCTCAAGGTCTTGCCTCACCAAAAATGGCCGACACCGTCGACATGGAAAATTTCCTTTCGGGTATAGGCAAATGTTGACATCATTTTATAATCTATATATTATGATAACCGCCCTTGAAAATTGGTTGAAACATATATGGAGCATTAATCCCTCAGGATCCCCATGGCTTTCAGATTAAGCCCAAAAACTTCCCGATGTGCCTTATTTAGGCCACCGCAGGTTTGGTGAGGGACTCTAGGTCTTGCCTCATTAGAAATGGCTGAAACCGTTGACATAATACATTGTCTACTCGGGTATAGACAAATGTCATCATCATTCTATAGCCTATATACTATGACAATCATCTTTAAAAATTGATTGAAATAGATATATAGCACAGATTCCACGAAATCTCCATGGCTTTCGAAGTAAGCCTAAAAACCTTCTAACTTACCTTATGCAAGCCACATAGGTTCACTAAGTCTAGCTGGTCCCCGACTATGTAGAAAGGCCTTCACAGATAACCGCCTATAGGGGTGTAGGTAGGTATCATAACTTCATAGCCTACGAATTATGCTAGCCATGTTTATAGATTGGATGTTTGAAACAGATACGTAGTACTGGTCTCTAGAGATCCCATGGCTCATGGAGTAAGCCCAAAAAACTCCCCCAAGCCCCGTTGGCAATCCCTGAAACACAAACAAATTGCTGTATAGCATCCTGGTTATTCGGAGATAGCAAAATATTATACTTTGATTCATAATCTATGTATTATCTTAGCATTAATACCATTAGGGAGTTATGTGTAATATATAGCATTGGGTTCCTTGTTATCACAACCTCCACAGCTTTTGGAGAGAGCACAACAACATCTCCAATCTTGATCGGTCCTCTACTTACACTCTGTCAAAGACCGGATGACTGTAGGGTATGAATCACTTGTGATGTCTGTTTATGAGGACGTAAACATGCACCACAATTTATTCCATAAAGTCTATGTAATTTCGAAGGCCCTAGTATAACCTACTAGTTTTTCTTGAAGAATCCTACTTACAACAAACGGGTTACTTGTAAGAAAAACCCACCGCTGCTTCTTGGAAAAGAGGTCATAACATTTCTCTGCACGTCCAAATTAAGCCAACCTTTAGTTTAAATTTTGGCACATCCTAGTCCATACATTTGAACGGCTTACCTAGCATTGGCCACTCTTCGTTCAATACCTCATCTGCCACATGATTTACTATCGGCTACCCCATGACATTTGTTTGGCTTCAGACAACAAGAAATGCCACACTTCGATCCATCAAGCCTAAGAAATGCTAATTTCTTGCCCTAGCCTAAACAACTATAGCTTAAGTAGTGTTTTTATAGCATAGGTTACTTGTGAGAAAAACCTTTCCATAGCGTCTCGAGAAAGAGTGCAACAACATTTCTCTGTAAGTTTTAATGATCACGGCTCAATAGACTGTCCTATTAGCACCGACCTTAATGACACCATCTTATTAGGACATTAGCATGTGTCGCATTCACCCTCAAACGTTGTGTGTTATACCTACTTTAACAAACATTGGGTTGTTATCACCTGGGCAAGGCACAACACCTAATCTTGTGGGATCTCATCCTAGCTTCGAAAGATGGTTGTTATAAATTCTTCCTTGCACATCCCCTCGCCTTGACATGGGTACATAGCACTGACCTTCCAAGGCCCCATAGCTTTTCTAGAGAGAGCTCCCAAAATCTCTTTATGAGTCTTGTAAAATATGACATTCACCTAAGTGGGACGGGGGCAATGTCATAAATTGATCTGGCTATGTACCATAACCGATGTAAAGCCACACGTGTCTTCGGAAGTGATATTTAGTGCATATGTACCATGATTAATGTAAAGTTGAGCAATGTTCAATGATGATTACATATATTTTTCTATAGCTTTTCTAGGGAGAGCTTCACTAACATCCCTCCATGAGTCTCATTAAAACTCTCAAGGATAGTCACAAAAAGACATCCAAGCAATCAACTTCACAAATGAATCAGTGATCACCCAATGCAGCAAATACGGAACATGTCAACATGAAAATCTTATAAGAAACTTCAAACGATTCATACAACTCAAATTATCAAGCTAGTTAGAAGCAAATACAAGTGCATAAGTCATCTAAATGGTTCATATATTTATAGCTTTTGCATGATTGGTTTTCCGCAATGTTTTCAAGTAGTTGCACCCGATATTGACGAATTACATGTTTCCTGGTGCATTGCATATGCTAACAGTAACACCTGAGAAGCTAGCGAAAATATCAATTGCTTGCATATAACTCATGGGTAACCTACCTTTCCAAAACAAAAAAAGTCCCTCTCTCAGTTGATAACCACTTTTGAAAATCAGAATGAAGGAATTAACAAAACACCGAAATAGTTGAATCTCATCCCGAGAAGGCATTTCAAAAGCAAATTCATTTCAAAACCCTAGACCACAAAGTCAGAGACAAATTTTAGCCCTCTACTGTTTCCTAACCAAAACTATCTATATTTCAAAAACTAAACTACCCACCCCATATCCATGAGTTACATGCAAGGAAGAAGTATTATCTCTCCCAAGTCAAAATTAGGGTACTTCCTTCTTCGCTACGCATGGCTACGCCATACATACCAAAGGGGGGGCATCTGTCAGCAACCA
>JAOXJP010171976.1:0-12654 GCA_025762735.1 Platanus orientalis
TTAATATTTTTCTTTAGTTTCTTTGTTCCTTCTGCTATTCTTTTAATTTGTCTCTTTGTGGAATCGACACCCCAAAGCTATGCTACAACTACCGCGTTATTCTTTGGGTGTAATCAAATTCCCTCGAATTATGTGAAACCCAACCCCAATGATATAAGGGCCTTCGACAACTTGTTCAGTCGCAACCAAGGAGAAGTGTTCATTCCCCTAGTGATAGAAGGGAGAATGTTCCAAGTTCAATTTCAAGTGCTGAGCATACCATACTCCTTCATAATGTTGTTGGAAAGACCATGGATCCATCAGGTGGGTGCCGTCCCATCCATTATTCACCAAAAAGTGAAGTTCATCATCAATAACAAAGTCATTACAGTGCCAGCAGATAGAAATGTCATTACAATAACAGGGTAGAAGATACTGGGAGTCTAGAACTTACATGCTTCAAACACTTTCACCTCATATCAGTTCAAGGTTATGCATACAGAAAAAGAGGTGAAAGTGTTTAGTCTTTTTATTTCACACTTTTAAATAAGAACTACGTAGACTTAATCCCTGATGACTGATGAATTGTCAAAGCATTCAACCAGTGCCCTTGTAAGGGGTACGTAGGCAACCTGAGACACAGTTGCAGGCTCAATCACTTTTGAAAAAAAACCTTTTTTAGTTTCTTTACCCTTGTAGTCAAAGAACTACATACGTCTTGATCTTGATAGAACAATGTTTTCAAAAGCATTTATGCTAAAAGTCAAGTATATAGGCAACCTGAGAAGTAACTTTAAGCTCAACTGCTTTTAAAATATATATAAATTTAGTCCACCCCTGAGACCAAAACTACGTGCAACTTGATCCCGGATGAACAAGCTTTCCTAAGTTTATGATCAGTGCAAACATCGGGTATGTAGGCAACTTGGAGTCTAATTCCAAGTCTAGTTGCTCTTTGGGTATTAAATACCCTTTTCATGTAAACCTATACTAAGAGCTTTTCTTTCAAACAGAGGAACAAGAAGAATAGAATGATGAGAAATAATGCCAAAAGAGGTGATTAAGGCCTTTAAGCGCTGAGAGAACCAGAATCTTCCATCAGTAGATGACCTCCAAGAGATCAATCTTTGGTCAGAAACTATATGTAAAGTTGTAAAAATTGGGACCCCTAGCACTTCAAACCTGGAGCATGCCCTGTTAAATTTGCTTCGAGAGTACATAGACATCTTTGTATGGACCTGTGCAGACATGCCTGGTTTGGACACAAACCTTATCACCCATAAGCTTCCCACTAACCTATATATTCATCCCATCAAGCAAAAGCTTAGGTGCCTATGACTAGAATGGTCCCTAGCCCTCAAAGAAGAAATCCAGAAACAACTAGACACAGACTTTCTTTTGTCTATCCCATATCCCTAATGGTTAACTAACATTGTCCCTATAACCAAGAAGGACGGCAAGGTCCGAATGTGCATAGATTATAGAGACCTAAACAAAGCCAGTCCCAAAGATAACTTCCCTCTACCCCACATTGATGTGCTCATAGACAGTACTACTAGACATGAGATGATGTCCTTTATGGATGGGTTCTTAAGCTACAACCAGATCAAGATGTCCATAAAAGATCGTGAGAAGACTGCTTTCACGACCCCTTAAGGCACATTCTATTACAAAGTAATGTCCTTTGGTCTCAAGAATGCAGGGGCAACATATCAATGGGCCATGGTTGCCCTCTTCCACGACATGATCAACAAAGAAATGAAAGTCTATGTTAACGACATGATTGTCAAATCCTATCACAAAGAAGACCATCTAACACACTTACAGAAGTTGTTTGCCCATCTCAGGAAATATAGGCTAAAACTAAACCTGAACAAGTGCATTTTTAGAGCCTCCCATGGAAAATTGCTATGCTTCATCATAAGTGAAAGAGGCATAGAAGTTGATCCTTCGAAAGCCAAAGTAATCATTGGAATGCCTACACCTTACATAGAGAAGGATGTACGTAGTTTCTTAGGCAATATCCAATACATCAATCATTTCATTGCTCAGCTCACTCACATTTGTGAGCCCATATTCAAATTATTGAGGAAAAATGTTCCAACTCAATGGAACGATGACTACCAAGCTACCTTTGACAAAATCAAAAACTATATGCTAAGCCCGCTGTATTGATCTCTCTAGAGTCAGGCCGCCCATTGATTCTATATCTGATTGTCCATGATAGCTCTATGGGGTGTGTGCTAAAATAGCATAACAAGACAAGGAAAAAGGAAAAAGGAATAGGCCATCTACTATCTGGGCAAGCGTTTCGTTGACTACAAAACTAGATACACGCCTCTTGAGAAGATCTATCTCTCCCTAGTCTATGTCACTAAAAGGCTTCAACACTACTTCCTTTCATACAAAGTATTTATGATTTCTTGAATAAACCCGTAACCATAGGAAGAATTGCCTAATGGCTCATGATGCTATTAGAATTCAACATCACATATGTCCCATAGAAAGCTATCAAGGGGCAAGCCATAGCCGACTTCTTAGCAGATGAACCTTCATTATTGAAATTCGACTTCCCAGATGAACACATACTTTGTGTTGAAGTCGAGTCAAGCAAAATTGTCAGATTGAAGATGTGCTTCGATAGAGCCATCAATCAGCTAGGTTGCAAGATTGGAGCTATGCTCATTTCCCCTACAGGTGCCCTCATTCCAATTGTTGCAAGGCTACACTTCCAATGCACCTACAACATAGCCAACTAAGAAGCTTGCATCATCAACCTAAAAGTAGTCATTGATCTTGGAATTGATGAGCTAGAAGTCTATAAAGACTCAACACTTGTTATCTTTCAAGCAACCAGAGATTGGTTCATCCGAGAAGAAAAGTTTTTAGACTACCATGAATATCTACAAATGCTTTCAAATATCTTTGAATAAATAACTTTTGATTACATTAGTAGAAGATGGAACAGGTTTACAGATGATTTGGCCACATTAGCTTCAATGATCGACATCCCTCAAGGGGCAGATATGACACCAATTAAGATTGAATAGAGGAATGAGCTAACTTACTGCCTATAGATTACAACTACTGATTTGAATAGAGAGTCGTGGTTCCTTGACATAAAGAATTATCTAGAAGATCAGACTCTTCCATCCATGGCTTCCAAGAAGGATCAACGTGTTCTGCGGAGATTAGCAGCTCAATTTGTTTTACATGGTAGGACCTTTTATAAGAAATCTCCTCATTATGTCCTCTTGAGGTGTATAGATGAAGTTGAAGCCTCCACCATCATTGAAGATATCCATGGAGGAAAAGACGGCCCGCACATGAATGGGCTCATGCTTGCCAAGAAGTCCTTCAATTGGGCTACTACTGGTTAACTATGAAAACAGATTGTTGTCAACATGTAAAAAAGTGCCACACTTTCCAGTCTTATGCCAACATCATCAAAGCACCAGCTTCTAAATTACATAACCTGACCACTCCTTGGCCATTCTCCATGTGGGGAATAGATGTGGTAGGACCTATGCCTCAAAAGGCCGCCAATGGACATCTATACATCATTGTGGTTATTGACTATTTCACTAAATGGGTCAAGGTCATATCTTTAGCAGTAGTCACAATGAAAAACACAACTAGATTCATACAAAGAGACATTATTTGCTGATATGGTGTTCCTAACAAAATCATTACTAACAATGCAACCAATTTTGTGGGGAAAGATCTTGCATTACTCTGCAAAAAGTTTAAGATTCACCATCATCGATCTTCTCCATACTGATCACAAATGAACAAAGTAGTAAAAGTAGCCAACAAGAACCTTGAGAAGATCTTACAAAAGATAACTGCTAGTCACTCTAACTGGCATGAAATGTTGCCTTATGCACTAATGGCCTACAAAACTTCAATTTGTACTTCAACAGGGGCAACCCCCTATTCATTGGTTTATGGCATAAAGGCAATCCTACTAATTGAAGTTGAAATTTCAAGTCTCTGAGTCTTAGCTGAGGCAAAGATTTCAGAGTCAAGATGGGTACAAGTTCAACATGATCAACTAAATCTTATTGATGAAACAAGACTGCAAGCAATGAGAAATGGGCAAGCCTATCAGAGGCGCATGGCAGTGACATTCAACAAACGGGTTAGACCTAGAGATGTCAAGGAAGGAGACTTAGTTCTCAAAAAGGTCCTTCCACATGAATAGACACCATGGGGGTCAACCATGGCCGAATTATGAAGGACCCTTCATTGTCAAATAGAAGCTATCTTGTGGGGCACTACTATTGGGAAACATGGACGGGGAAGATTTTCACAGATTTGTAAACTTAGACCAAGTTAAAAGGTTCTTTGCTTGACTAATGTAAAACTGACTTGTGATAGAAAGCTTGAAATGAAAAGACCTTGAATGGTCATTTTACTAAACCATTCTCCTACCCATTTACTTTTGTACTTCCAAAATCATGTTCATTTCTACAAATCCAAAGCAAAAGAATCAAGGTTAAAAAAAAGAAAAGCAAAAAAAGAAGCTTATAAAGAACCATGATTTTCTTCAATAACATACAAGGATTTTGTAGAGAACCATGATTTCCTTCAAATACATGGGCATCTTATAAAGAACCATGATTTTCTTCAAAACATGGGAAATTTATAAAGAACCATGATCTTCTTCCAAATATGGAAATCTTATGTAGGACCATAATCTTCTTCAAGAAATGGGCATTTTGTAGAGAACCATAATTTTTAAATCATAATCAACCTCTTATCAAGAGCCATCCATATTCATATTTTTTAGATCCCTTCAATTTTTCTTACTCAAAGGCAAATCTTGAAACCGTCACTAAACCTTTCATTTAGTAAAGCAACTGTTCAAGCCCCTTAGCACTTCGAGAAGTTCCAAGCAAAAGTCAACAATACACAAGTCAAGCATTCAACCAACTTGGAACAAGAACATCTACCTCATCCAGTCACCTACCAAAAAGCCCAAACCTATCTAAGTACAGGGGAAAAAAAGGGACAAAGATAAAAAAGAAACATTGCAAAGCTCGGAGTGAAAATCGGAAACTGCACTCTGACCTAGTCCTAGTAAATAGGGACAAAAAAGGGAGCAAAATTAAATTAGCACTTAGGGTGAAAACCAGAAATGGCACTCTGAGTCAAGTCAGTCAAGTCATGAGCACACATCATTAGAAGTCATCTCTTGACAAAGCAAGAATAAAGACCTCAAACATAGGCATGTGATCCCACTCTCCTAGGAAAGGCACATTCATTGTCCCAACTTGCAAACCTTTTTTACCTCACCTGAACCAGGTCATCTCTAATGTTTAATGACAGGTCATCTCTAATGTTTAATGACCCTAAGGGGCCCAACTTTTCAAGATCAACGGAAGATTTTCACAAAATGAATTTTTAAAACCTCTTTCAAAAGCGAAATGCAAAATCCAGCCGATCTAGGCTTCAAAGCTCAATCGTCAATCTATAAACACTGTCTATAGTTGAAAGCTGTGTTTCATCTAATTAGGAAAGTCTTCTATGCAACTATCGATGACTCTAGGATCAAGAAGCAATTAAAAACAAACTGAGATGAAGCACCATCTCTAGCAAAGGGTCACTCATGGCCAAGCAACGCTGAAGATGGTACTTCATCTCCCAAAGAAAAGTGGAGACAAAGCGTTACCTCTCATCAAGATGATACACCATCTCCCTAAGAAAAATAGAGGCGATATGTCATCTCTCCTCAACTGTGATTGGAGATGACCCATCACCTCCCAATAAAATAGATAGAGATGAAGCATCATCTCCAGCAAAGGGCCATTCATGACCAAGTAAAGCTGAAGATGATACCTCATCTCCCAAAGTAAAGAGCAAAGACAATGCATCATCATCCATCAATCGAGGTTGGTGTATCACTTCTACTCAAATAGCAAGCGATGAGATCTGGGTGTAGGCCCTAAGTAATGGAATTTAGGCTGAGGCCCTTCATCAAAGGAATTTGGGCCTTGTCCCCTCAATAATGAATTAGGCCTCATCTCCTAAGCAATGAATTGGGCCTTATCCCCTCAGTAGTGAATTGGGCCTCATCCCCTCAGTAATGAATTAGGCCTCGGCCCCTCAGCAATGAATTGGGCCTTGTCCCCTCAGTAATGAATTAGGCCTTGGCCCCTTAGCAATGAATTAGGCCTTGTCCCTCAGCAATGAATTGGGCCCTAGCCCCCAAGTAATGGAATTTGGGCCGAGGCCCCTCGTCAAAGGAATTTATGTCTTGTCCCCTCAACAATGAATTGGGCCTCATCCCCTCAGCAATGAATTAGGCCTCAACCCCTCATCAATGAATTGGGCCCCAGCCCCCAAGCAATGGAATTTGGGCCTCGTCCCCTTAGTAATGAATTGGGCCTCATCCCCTCAGCAATGAATTGGGCCTCATCCCTCAGTAGTGAATTGAGCCTCATCCCCTCAACAATGATTTAGGCCTTGGCCCCTCAACAATGAATTCAGCCTCGGCCCCTCAGCTAAGTCCATCCTTATGGCAATATGATTGATCAAAAATAAAGCATCGATCATTTTTTACCTTAAGACCAAGCAAAGTAAAGGTTCAATGAGGACTTCACCTCACAGAAAGGGCTAAATTTTGACATCACAGATTGCTTATCAGGTATAGGAAAATGTCAATAATCATTTTGTTGCCTACGTAACATGACAAAACATGAATACGTAGCACCGATCTCTACGAGATCTCCATGGCTTTCGAATTTAAGCCCAAACACTTCCTGATATGCCCAACTCAGACTGTCATAGGTTCGGTGAGGGACTCTAGGTTGTCTGACCAAAAATGGCTAAAACCGTTGACATGACAGATTGCCTTTCGGGTACAAGCAAGTGTCGACATCATTTCATAGCCTATATATTATGACAACTGTCTTTGGAAATTTGTTGAAACAAGTATGTAGCACTGATATTTAGTGATCTCTATGGCTTTTAGAATAAGCCTAACAACTTCTTGACATGCCCTAATCAGGCCGCCACAGGTTCGGTGAGGGACTCTAGGTTGCCTCACCACAAATGGCCAAAACCATTGACATTAGCAGATTGTCTACTCGGGTATAGACAAATGTTGACATCATTCCATAGCTTATACCATGACAATCATCTTTGGAAATTGATTAAAACAGATGTATAGCACCGATTCCTCAAAATCTCCATGGCTTTCAGAGTAAACCTAAAAACCTCCTGACATACCTCATACAGGCCATACAGGTTCGCTAAGTCATGTCTATCCCCAACTTTGTAGAAAGGCCTTCATAGATAAACTGCCTATCTAGGGTGTAGGTAGGCAACATCACTTCATAGCCTATGTATTATGCCAAACATGTTTGAAAATTGGATGATTAAAATAGATACATAGCATCGATCTCTCGAGATTCCATGGCTATCGAAACAAGCCTAAAAAATTTCCCACAAGCCTTGTCGGCAATCCCTGATACACAAATAAATTGCCATGTAGCATCCTAGTTATTCAGACACAGCTAAATGCTACACTTTAATTCATAGCCTATATATTATCTTAGCACTACTATTGTTAGGGAGTTATGCATAATACATAGCATTGGGTTCCTTGTTATCACAACCCCCACAGCTTCCGGAGAGAGCACAACAACATCTCCAATCTCGATAGGTTCTCTACCTACACTCTACTAAAGACGGGGCAACTGTAGGGTATGACCCACCTGTGATGCTTATTTATGTGGACGTAAACACGCATCACAATTCAATCCATAAAGTCTATGTAATTTCTAAGGCCATAGCTGGACTACTATAATGCTTGAAGAATCCTCCTCATAGCAAATGGGTTACTTGTGAGAAAAACCCACCACTACTTCTCAGGAAATAGTTCATAACATTTCTTTGCACGTCCAAACCAAGCCACCCTTTTAGTTCAAATTTTGGCACAACCCAGTCCATACTTTTGAAATGTTTACCCTGCATCAGCCACTTCAGTTAGTTCTTTATCTGCCACATGAATTACTAACGGCCAACCCGTAACATTTGCTCAACATTGGACAACGAGCAATGCCACACTTCGATCCATCAAGTCTATGAAATGCTAGCTTCTAGCCATAGTGTTTTTTCTATCTATAGTCTAAACAACTTTCAAACTTGAGTAGTAGTACTTCCATAGCACAGGTTACTTGTGAGAAAAACCCTTCCATAGCTTCTCAGGAAAGAGCGTAACAAAATTTCTTTGTAAGTTCTGACGGTCACCACTCAACAAACCGACCTGTTAGCACCGACCTCGGTGACGCTTGCTTATTGGGACATAAGCATACCTACTTTAGTTGTGTGTTATACCTATTTTTGCAAAGACTAGGTTGTTATCACATGGGCAAGGCACAACACCCGATCCTATGGGATCCCCCTAGCTTTCGGAGAGAGTCATATAAATTTTCCCTTGCATGTCCCCCACCTTGACAATGTTTAAGTGGGATGAAAATATTGTCATGAATTAATCCATAGCCTATGTAGCCATCACTTTATGGATATGTAGCACTGACCTTTCAAGCTCCCATAGCTTTTCTAGAGAGAGCTTCTGAAATCTCTCTATGAGTCCTATAAAATACAACATTCACCTAAGTGGGACGAATGCAATATTGTAGATCAATCCTACTATGTATCATGATTGATGTAAAGTCACACGTGTCTTCAGAAGTGATATTTAGTGCATATGCACCATGATTGATGATAACCATAAAGGCTACGAGGGCATTGGTTAAGCCAAACGACATCACCAAGAACTTATAGTGCCCGTAACGTGTATGGAATGCACTTTTTAGAATGTCCTTAATTTTGAATTGGTGATAACCCGATCAAAGATCTATCTTAGAGAATATAATGGCCCCTTGTAGTTGGTTAAATACATCATCGATCCTTGGTAATGGGTACCTATTCTTTATAGTCACACGATTCAATTGCCTATAGTCAATGTATAATCTCATGGCTCCATCATTCTTCTTCACAAATAAGATTGGAGCTCCCCACGGAGATACACTAGGACGTATGAATCCCTTATCTAACAATTCCTACAATTATGTCTTCAGCTCCTTTAACTCAGCTGGTGCCATGCGATAAGGAGTAATCAAAATAAGCTCAGTTCTCGATGCTATATCAATAACAAACTCGACCTCCCGATCCGGTGGCAATCAGGGAAGATCTTCTAGAAACACATCAATGAACTCCCTCACAATGGAGATACTCTCAACATATTCTCCCTCCTTCGGTTCATCCACCACATAATCCAAATACCCTTGCTAGCCTTTACGAAGAAGGTTACTGGCTTGGATGGTGGAGATAAGATACAGAAATGAACTCTTGTGTACTCCCTGGAATATAAACTTGGTCTGGTCTGGGATCCTAAACACCACCTCCTTTGTTTAATAGTTCACGGTGGCATGATAAGATGTCAACTAATCCATCCCCAGAATGACATCAAAGTCCTTCATGTCTAGGAGTATCAAATTGACAACCAATTCATGTCCATCAATGACTATCACACGAGACCCGTACACGGTGTCTGTAACCATGGTTTTGCCCAATGGCATGGATACATGCAAAGCCTCATCTAATGATACGGGGCTAATGATGGCATGCCTCACAAAATCACAAGATATAAAGAAATGTGTGGAACCCGGACCAATAAGTATGAGTGTTGTGTAATCAAAAAGTGGAAGAGTACCTATGACCACGGTCCTAGACACCTCTGTGTCCTGCTCAGTGATGGCATAAACTCTAGCTCGAGTCATCTACTGCGCTCTCACATCTATGGACTGAATAGTGAAGTCCTTCCAAAGAGGACAGTCTCAAATCATGTGGCCAACTCAACTGCATTTATAGCATGCTTCAATCTCCTTAAAGCATGGTCCAAAGTGTGGCTTCTAGCACATTAGGCATACTACTGTCACCCTCTTCGTCTTAGGCTCCCTAGGAGCTCGCCAAAAACCATCACAATTAAGAGCATCTCTCTTATGAAACCCACTGGGAGGAGGTCACCTCCTGTCCTAATCCCTGTGCCTCTGCATCTTGTCACAGTCATGCTCCACCAATTCCGCCATTTCAACAACAGCGGCGAAAGATCTGAGTCGTATAGGTGTTATGCAGGTGAGAATGGCTGGTCACAACCCCTTCTACAACCTCTTGGCCTTGCCCTCATCAAGGATAAAGTGAGATACATAGTGGGACAGCTTAATGAACTTTGCCTTGTACTGAAGCACGGACATGCTCTCTTGCACAAGGCCCATAAACTTGGCCTCCTTCCTGTCTCTGACGCTCTTTGGGAAATAGTAAGCGTAGAAAGCATCCAAAAACATGTCCCAAGTCATGGGCTCTCCATCATAGACTAAGGTGTATTCAGCAACCCACCACCAATGTTTCACCTCACCTCGCAAGACGAAGGTGGCCAGATTCACCTTCTGGTCCTCAGAGCAATTTAAAACCTCGAAGATATTTTCTATCTGTATTAGCCAGTCCTCTGCCTCTATGGGGTTAGAAGTACCATGGAATTCAGGAGGTCTTATATGATGGAACCTCTTAACGATCTTATCCTCCTACACAAACCTCCTTGTCTCTAGGCGGTACACTACCTATGACATGCTCTTGTACTACCTCAATCAGACTATAAATAGCCTCCCAAACACCTACTGAGCCATGATCATCTAGTTGTGGAGTATCTGGACCAGCTCTAGTACCCTTCCTAGGTGGCATTCTCACCTATAAGCACCAAAACAATAGTCAAATACTCATATCCATCAGGACTATATGTAACACCCTACCTCATGACGCAAATATTACTGAACATTTCTAATACATAGAATTTTAACACATGTCACATAATTTATATCTACACATAGGATCACTTAAATGCACATATGTTGATTTGAACATTAGCACAACTTTAGAAAGACACTAACAAAAATGTGGAAAGAATTTATAAGTCAAAATTATACCTTTATATAGGCATAAAAGTCTAAAGTCATATACAACAAACGAAAAGTAAAACAGATACCAAACAAAAAAATTAAAGGCAATTTACTAAGCAAGAAAAAAAAGGGTAAAGACATGACAATTTCTGAAGCTGTCCCAAACGGATGGCACAATTTCATAAGTCAATATCTATCAGTCCCGTAGGAATCACCCTATAAATAATATATGCTTAGGAAGATCTATGAGTCTACTTTCCAATATAATAAACATTGAGTGAATTAAAGTTTTCTATAAGAAGTTATGACAATTTTCCCAAAAATGTCTGTACCATCTAATGTGGTCTGAATCAATAGATTTTGGAGTAACTTTAAAAATACACCAATAAAAATGTAGACTGAATTAGGGAGCAATTTATATATGCTTGGAAAGCTCTTGAAGTCTAATTTTCAATAAAAAAATAGTGAATGAATTGGAATTTTGTAGGAAATGTTATGACTATTTTTCTACCGAGTGTTTGTGTTGAAAACAAAATCTGATGGAATGACATCATCAAAATGGAAAATTCTATACAACCACAATTTTTACAAGGTTTTAAAGACTTTTTCATTAAAGACCTATTTAAACACGAAATTGAAAATTAGGGTTGCTATTTAGGCTTATAAAAACATAGAAATTTATAAGGAATATGATCTTTTGAAGAAGTTTTACAAGAGTAGAGATTTTGAAGAGAAAGGAAGAGGAAAAACTAGGTTTTTGCAAAGACTTAGGGATTTTCCTGAATAACAAAGCTATGAACAATTTTTACACACCAAGAGGTAAGAATACATGTAAACTATTGTTTTGTTTTGATTCTATAGGTTCCTAGATCATTGTTAATCTCATTTTGTAAAAGATTTTGATTATTTTTGTTTCAGATTTGAATCATTTTAAGTTCTTAAAAGCTTGTTTTGTAAAAGAAAAATTGTTTTGTAAGAACATAATTAAGCTATTGTCATGTTTTCATTCTTTAGGTTCATAAAACTCCAATGATTCATTTTTATAAAGGTTTTAATCATTTTTTAACTGAATTTGAATCGTTCTTCATTGATTTTGGTTTTGCTTAAAGATCTAAAATATGGTTTTGAAAGAGATAAAATACTTTTACAAGACCATGATATAAAAGTGATTTGTCTTATATCTTACATGATTTTTAAAGAATTGAATTATCGATTTTGAATTCATTTTATATTATTAATACATGTAGAACTATGTTTTTAATGAAAAATCAAGAGTTTTAAAAGAGTTTTATTCCTAAAATTGGAAAGGCTATTTTAAGAATTATTTTGATCTTCTAAATAATTTTAGAGGTAATGATCTACTGATTTGCAAGAAGTTATATGTTTAATCATTTGATTTATTCTTAATGATTCTAAATCCTATTTTTGTAAAAAAAAAAATGTTGATTTTTATATCTAACCATTAGGGATTCTCAAGAGTATTATTTTGAACAGATTTTATATGTTTTGAAAAACATGTTCTATCGATTATGCTTAGTTGGATTAAGCATGTTCTAATATGTTAATTTGATTTAAGTTAATGTAAAGAATTGTTATTTATTGTTTCTATGAACTATATGATTTGATTGAAACTGCAAGAGAATGATATGTACTGTTAGAAAGCCACCTTGCCCATCAAGGGGAATTATTGATGGAACCCTTCTCACCTAGG